>JAODAL010008992.1:0-113709 GCA_025379985.1 Phyllomedusa bahiana
GAAAGCAAAATTTTTAAATTTCACTTCCACTTTGATTGTGTTCCTGTGAAACACGTAGAGGATTAACGAAACTTTTTAAATGTTGTTTTAAATAGTTTAATGGAATGACTTATGGGGGTGTCTGACATGCAGGCCCCTCAAAGCCACTTCAAAACTGAACTGTTTCCTAAAAAAAATCTGTGTTGCAATTTTTAGAGATTTTCCTTTCTAAGTCCATGATCATGAGGTGCTCATGGGAAGCCAGACATGCCATGTAGATTAGTTTATTAGGCCTGGTGTTATGTTGCCAGAATACTCTGCAATACCAAAGTAAAAAAGCACAAAAAAAGAACAAAGAACAAAAAAGAATAAACACAAAAATAGTTTTTCACTCCTCCTTTTGCCAATAAGGGAATAAAAGTCAATCTATAAGGTGTGTTCCATACAAAGGTACCAATGAAAACTATACGTTGTGCTGCAAAAGAAAAGTCCTCATGCAGATAAATCTATTAAAAATAGAAATCCTACAAATTCCAGGTACAGTATATGCTATATTCAAAAAATTTCAGATGTATTATGGCCCCTATCATGGGTGATGGGCATTTTGGGGGAGTTCACAGGTGTTACTGGGGGTAAAGCCTTAAAGGAGTTTTCACAACATGCTCTTTTACATAGCCTGCTCTTCACAGCCAGCTTCAGGCTCCCACTTCTTGGCTAGACTGTGGCTGGCTCTACAGCAGTGATTGGCATATCATCTCTGCTATTCCTAGCTAAGCCTGTTAGAGGGATATTGATAATGAAATAGTTTACATAGCAGGACACAAGGCCACAGAGCTCTAAAGGGATTAAGTTTGTCAGTAAGAAACAAACTTCTGTGCTGCTGATGAGACACAGCAGGAGTTGACATCACCATTCCAACCATCTTAGCCACTGCTGCTAGAGCAGCAAGAGTAGAAAGAGATGATCAGCAACTTAGGGAAGCTTGTGTGCACAACCAGGAAATAAGAATTGCTGAAAGGAAGCAAAATCAAAAACAGCAATGTATTTGGTAACAGTCTTTATTTACTTCTAGCCTTGTTTAAAGGAGTTGTCTCACTACATTGATTCATCTTACCTCAGTCCTGTTTTCTTGGTTTCATATTGAACTCAGGGGCATGTTTACTGGCTTCTACTAGGCTACAGTAGAAGCCAGGTCTGTAGCTATAGTAAGCAGTGCTGGCAGCCTATCAGGAGAGATCGAACAGGTCTGTAGTTATAGCAACCTGAGGAGCTGATGCAGTCCATACAAGAAGGGATATCTCAGAATAGGTAGGACACTGTTAATGGACATATAAGTGACTTGTTTTTGCAAGATCTTTAACATAAAAAGCAATCCTTGTAGTGAGACAACCCCTTCAACAAGCGCTGTATATACAGACTAGCAGGAAGACCGCCGGGGCTCAGCAGTTGCGAATGCTGCTGGGTCTTACCACACCTAGATCAGCTCTGCAGTCAGTACAGGGGATTGTTTCCCTCTGTATTTTTACTGTAACTGGGGCTAATATACTGCACCAGCCCCAGTTACAGGTGAAATCAGAAAATAAAGGGATGTAAAAATGCCCCCCAAAAGGTCTTTTTCTGTCCTAATAGGGGCACAATGTATAAAACAAAGTAATAACAAAAACAAACACACAATAAAATATTATTAAAAAGAACATTAACAATCCAAAAATGAAACTTCTAGCCACGTCCCTCTATGACCCTAAAACCTTATATAACATATATATATAAATGTCCATGATAGAAAAGTGACGCAATTACAAAATTTACTTTAGTGCCTCTTTTACTGTTAATAAAAAATATGAAAAACATTTTTTTTTTTAAATTATATTCCCTCATAATATAAAAAAATAAAAATTACATAAAAATAAAGCCTAAGATATCACGGAAAAAACTCAAAAAAAATGAGCACAATAACTGGGTGTGAAAAAGCGTTCAAACCTGCATGTACTAAGGAAAAGGTGCCTAGTCAAAAAGGGGGTAAGTGTCCCGGTCAGGAACTGGTTAATACCAATCACTGTGGTGAGAATACCCTTTTAATCTTCTGGATATTGGTTTTTAAATGTTGATAAGAATATGTTGTAGGTCTCTCATCCTTTGCTCTGCTTGTGTGGTTTGTAAGCCTTCTACTTTGTAGTCATAGATCTTGAGATTTTGGATTGTGCTTCAATATCCCTGTTTCACAAATGTGTCTTTAGATCCAATAGAAATTCAGGTCCCGACAGTGCAGTCAGAGGCTGAGCATACCCTTTGACCTGGTGATTCCAAACAGTAGCTGGTCACTGCAGCAGTCACTGGTTGAAGCATGTCCACCTTACAGCTACAGGGAATCTTGGTACCGGCTACGTTTAGGAGACTAATGGTTTACATCCACGACCTCAGTCTTACACTACTCTACCATATTAAACTCAGTTGCTCCAGTTCCTAACAGTTGAAGAACATTTTTTGTGCTACTCCTTGTTAACAGTCGTCATCTCCTGTTTTTTCATCAAAGCAAAAGTAAGCCTCCACCTACCTGCTTCTTTTACAACTCCGCCACCACACAGTACTGCTATGTGTAAGGTTACATATAGCCTGCACCACTTTAGAACAAAATATGAGCCCGATGTTTACCAAAGCTTTATCCTCATTAGTACCCAATTCTTTCTGATCACTGTAACCATTTCTGTTACTGTAGAAAGCTCATACACTAATATCATTGTCTGTACATGCTAAGCGACTATGACCGTTAAATCTAGAAGTAACTGCTTTATAAGAAGCTGTATCCAAGTTCACTTTTTTAGTCACCATGATTTCCAGTCTAATGAAGTTTTCATCCTGGGGCTGGTGGTATTATTATTATTATTATTATTATTATTATTTATTTTAAAGCGCCATTGATTCCAGGGCGCTGTACATTCAAGGGGGTTACATACATTACATAAGTCAAACGAGTACATTGCTAAGTGATGAATGACAATTGGCACGACAGAGGGAGAGAGGACCCTACCCGCGAGGGCTTACAATCTACAAGGAGGGGGAAAGAGACAGGAGGTGAGGGGCAGACATGTCTATGGAGGAAGTAGTGACAAGTTTAGTGAAGGTTATAGGCAATTGCCAGTATTGGTATTGCCAGTAATCGATTGCAGATTTCACAAACATTAATATTGTTCACTGCAAGTGGTATCCCTGACATGGCAAGTAAGGACTGAGACATCAAAGGAGAAAGAAGTCTACTTCTCCACACAAAATAACAATCTAGAGATATAAAGCTAATAGAATATGCATAAATGCAATGTAGTCACTTATTAACCTTGTTTCTGATTGAGGTCTCTAGCGAGTGACAAAAGAAGTTGATATATAAGTATCCATTGTCATGTACATTAACACCACAGCAGTTGAGTTTTTCAATTATAGCAGATGTAGCAGAGTTGAGTTTGGTCTCATTACTCAAGCAAAGTTAAAGAGGTATTTTCACAGCATTGAGAAGCTTTAACCCCTTACCAACAATGGATGTATAGGAATGCCTATTGTCAGTAAGGTCCTATGTAGTGGGCTTACTCAGTAAGTCCACTACATAGGAGACGGGTGCTGGCTGCTAATTACAGCTGACACCCACCACTAACATCAGGGAACTGAGTCCGCGCGCCGATCTCTGCTGTTTAAAGGGGTTGTATCATTTCATTAAATGGTCTTCAATAGGGGACGTGAAAAAAAAGCAACTTTGCAATTGGATGTCATTTGCAAACTGTCTTGTTCCAGTCTGCCTATCTCTTTTCTGTATAACACTGTTCCCATGCGTTGGTATCCCACCTCCTTGCATTTCATTGGCTGACGGCTCTACTAATTTACATTCTGTTCAGCCCCCGGTCATATTCATATTCAGCACGCATTCCTGCCTCTCTCGCTCAGAATAAGGGGCTGTCAACAATTCACTCTGTACAGCTAGCAGCTCCTCATTGACACTGAAGCTGCTTCTACAATCAGAAAACAGCAGAATTGTGCCTCAGTGCCTAATGCTCCTGCATAGAAGGTAGACAGATCTGTGCTCTGGAGGAGCTCATAGAAGACTGGATTCAACTGTAACAAACCTCCAGCTGTGAGAGGAGAAGAGATCAGTGCTCTGAGTTCATAGATGATGGAATGGAGGCTGTGGTATGTAAATAGCTCTTACAAAATAAGACTGCAAAAGGAGAGGAACGACACAGTGAACATACTGACTCGGGAGCGAGCATGAAGAGTGAAGGGGGAGGATGATGTCATCCCCCTTCAGTTAAGAAACACCCAGCTGGGAGGGGAATAAATTCCTCTGGATTTCAGAAAATGGGAGAATCAAGCTACAAGAGAACAGCCAAACTGATGAAGCGATACATCCTCTTTAACCCTGTAGAAGACAAACACGCGGCGTGTCCGGGATGATCCTACTTGATGAGTGCAAGCCCTCAGAAGAATTCCAGCACGATGATAATGCGTGGATCAATGCTTTATTTAGATACAAGTTACGCGTTTCACGGGTACACTGACCTGCTTCCTCAGACTCTGATAATGCGTGGATCGATGCTTTATTTAGATACAAGTTACACGTTTCACAGGTACACTGACCTGTTTCCTCAGAGTTAGAGGAAGCAGGTCAGTTTACCTGTGAAACGTGTAACTTGTATCTAAATAAAGAATTGATCCACGCATTATCATCGTGCTGGATTTCTTCTGAGGGCTTGCACTCATCAAGTAGGATCATCCCGGACACGCCCGTGTTCGTCTTCTACAGTATTTCACTTCCTCGGCCGGAGCATGTCCGATGCCGAAGCGCTGGATCCTGCATGAGCTGCAGCTGTTTGTCCTGAATGGGAAGCCAGTAACTTCTGCTGTAAAAGGTTCAGTACAGCAGCATCCAGTAAGCTTAAATCGATATTTAGTGTTCCTTTTTTGGATGTGTTGCTGGAGTGTAATCAGGAGAAGTCAAAAGTGGTTACCACCCTTTACCGCAAGCCAATAAGTGGTAATACCATACTTAGAGCAGACAGTTGTCATTCCCAACATACTATTGATTCTATTCCTTTGGGAGAGTTAATTAGGGCCAGAAGAGCCTGTACTAGAGATGAAGATTTCGAAAAAGAGAAAATTAATATCTGCAATAGACTTAAAAAAAAGAGGCTATCGAGATATACAGATTAATAAAGCTGTGAATAAAATAAAAAACAAAACGCAGAAGGACTGTTTACATGAAAGAAATCATAAGAACAAAAAATGATCCCTTTTCTGAAGTTAAAAAACCTTTGATCTTTTCTACCCCATATAACGCTAATTTTGTACAAATTAAAAGGTTGTTCTATAAAAATATAAATACTCGCAATTAGCAGAAATTTTAGATAAAGGAGTGCATTGTATACCGAAAAAGAATAGAACAATAGGAGGAGAGATATCCCCAAGTGATTTTCCAAGTACACCCCAAAATAAAATATGGTTATTCCAAAAAGGATTTTTTCCCTGTGGAGGGAGGAGATGTAATGTGTGCCAATACGTAGTTAAAAAACAAACATTTAAAACGACTTCAATACTGAGCCCTGTGGTACCCCACTAGTAACAGGGATCCGGTATGAGTATGCACCATTAATTACCACCCTTTGTTTTCTATCAGTGAGCCAGTTGCTTACCCACTTGCACACATTTTCCCCCAGTCCAAGCATCTTTATTTTTAATTAAAAAAAGGAAATTAACATCAGTACAACATCAGCATTGGTTTATTTAATGTAAAATAGTTGAATTCTCTCCCTTTTTTTAAGACCTTTTCTAGCTGATATTTCTTTCTTTTGAGATGTTATATATATACTTAAAACTCTCTGAGAGATGACCAAATCGTCTGTTAACAATGTTGGCATAATACAACTGATTTTTCATCATTACCTGCTGATGCTTGCTACATTTTTTGGAGTTTATCAATAGGAAGACATGGCCGGTTTTGTCTGTTGCTGGACCCGTTTATTTACATCTTGTAGATAGTGCTGCTGAAATTTTCCTTTTTCTATATATATATTTATATATTTGCTTTCATTTTAAATGAGCAACTTTTTCTATACATTGCAATGTATTTTAGTCAACTTGGATTTTTCACTTTATTCATTCATTCATTTGAAAGACATCTCTTTTTGCTATTCACTAACATGTTTAATGATTTTTCGCTGATCTCCAGCCTCTCTCGAAACGTAATCCTTTCTGCGCTAAGTCCGCATGCGCCTCACACACTGGCGAGGCGCAGGGAACTTTACACCGCATGTATGAGCGCACTTCGGGCGCCGACATAAATGAGGCGCAGCTTACACTAAAAATAACATCATACATGTCGCACTATGATACTAATCTTGCTTGGTGGACCACAGATCCCAGGAATACCTGTGCTGTGCTGGCTCTTGCTGTATGTAGAATAAAAGGTGAAAGCAGAAGAAGTAAATTTCAAATTTAATGTAGTAAAAATTACAAATTAAGCACTTTGAACAACATCATCAGTGGGTTGTTTAATGTGAAATTAGTTTTAGAGTCTACTAATTATAAATACATTTTATAGGAGATATTTTTCTAATTTGGGGAAATCATATATTTTTATATTAAGTTTATATGATAACATTTTTATTACATTTAAATAACTGAACTTTATATAGTTTGATAATTATCATAAATTACTTTTTATTATTGTACCGGTGTAAGTTGAGAAATAAGGGACATTTTTTGCCCTAATGGCAAATCTAGCTTCCCTTTGACTCCTCAGGCTCAGGCACACCCCATTAAAATACGTCTGCCGGTTCCAGCAGTAATGCCCCTAGTTTAGCTGACCTGCATTCATATATGTGTCTAATATTACGAGTGTGGTGCGACACCCCCCCCAGAACGCCCTCACATGTTAGGAGCATTAAAAAGCGTTGAGCCTTGTGAACAACGCGCCTCACACATTTGTTTGGCGCATTATACATCATAGCCTGCTTACTTTTGCCGCATTTCATACATGTCTCCCAAGGTGTTTTGTCTTCCGACTCCCGGCAGTCCGCGCACCTCACTTCTAAATAGTTATGTGACCACTACAGCCAATCAGACAAGCCAACTACAGGAAGGGGGGACAGGCAGATACATTGCATAACAAGTTTTCACACAAATTTCAAAGTGGGATACAATTGTATTGACATTTATGTGTATTCTACCCAAAAAACACATCCTGTCATTTGAATCCATTTTTAATTTGTACATTAATCTGCAAATATTTTTGCATTTTTGAAATCCACAGTGCAGAAAAAAGATGTTGTGTTGAGTTACTTATTGATACAGTCTATGAGCGTATTTCCTGTGGAGACAAACATCGGGTAGCAGGGACTGGGATTAGCCCCAATGAATAGAGCCAAATACGCATCCAAAATTGCTACATAATTGTGAACATCAGGGGCAGAAATCCACGGCATACCCCAAATTTCTGCAATGAATTTTTCCAGCAGAAAATCCACCATGTAAACATATCTTTACAGTCCCATATTTATTTATAAATAGGTTTGGGACCTCTATAATTATATTAAGCGTTTACTTATGAACAACAAAGAAGACATGAAGCAGTCATAGTTCATACCCCGAGCTGTAAACTACAATATTAAGAAAATCTGTGCTGGAGGTTTTTCCACTTTGCTATTTACGCTAAAAGTGAACATGTTATAAACAAGACTGCACTAAACAAAGAGGAACAGGGTCACGTATGACGAGCACATTGCATTGTGTGGGGAAACTTGGGAAATGCCTGCCTTCTAGCAGTCGCCAAATACAAAGTATGAAAATGCTACTAAAACACTAACAAGTATTACCAATCACTTCTCCATGTCCTTTCTCCATCTGTCTGCACCAGAAGATGACCCATAATTGTGACAGATTTATATGATTTAATCTAGTGAACAATTTTAACCCCTTTAGGACGCCGGAATAGTTTTTTCATCTCCAGATTCTGAAAGCCATAGCTTTTATTTTTATCAACATATAACACATAACCACATGAGAGCTTGTTTTTTTGTGGCATATGTAGTATTGAAACATAATTTTGGGACACATAGATTGTATTAAATAACATTTTCATACCTCCAAATTTTTTGACGGTCTAAGAGGGACACAGCTTATTACGTGAAAAATCCATTCTTCTCCATATCTATATGATCATATATGTTTTTATCAAGATGCTATAGATGGTTCGTTTACAGGATGGTGACTGTAACAGAAAATGTATCCCCTTGATCTGATAAGCAAGTGTCCTCCAACAACCCCCCTTCCCTCATACTTGGGCAGCAGAAACCACTTGTCAAAGGAGCCATTAAAGAAGGACTCCCTTTTATTTGCTGGCACCTGCATTGCATTCCTGTATATTATTATTATTTATTATTATTATTATTATTATTTATTTTGTATAGTGGTTTGATGTGAGTGCTGGATAACAGGAGTCACTCTCCTCTACATTAGTGAGGGGGTTACAATGATCTCCATCATCCCCAACCCCCTCCCAGCTGCTGAGTGTGTCCTCTACAGTATAAACAACTAGGCGTTAAGCCCCCTCCATTGGCCCACATATCTAAATGCCTTAATATGCCAAGAAGTCATCCAACCACATGGTGGCAGCATTTCAGTTAGAAACCAATGCAGAACATGCTAAGGCATATGTATTAAACTAGTAGACACCCCACCCCAGGCCAGTCACTGGAATAAAAAAATGCATGGCTGTGCGTGGAGCAGGAACCACTCTCCGCTACACTGAGCGGCATCGTTCTTCTTAAACCCCCATCTCCGTGACTGGTAAGTGTGGGCTACAGTGTCCTTTACAGTATAAATAATTAGAAGTCAAGTCCCCCTCTATTGGTCCACATATAGAATTACATTCACACAATGTATTTTTCTGACAGTAACAGTGTCAGCTCTGAAAACGTCTTGTTCCCTCATTAAAAAATTCATGGTATACATTCATTTATGCAGGGTTTGCATTTATACATACACAAAGTGGGAAAATTATGACAAAGGATTTTTATGTAGAAAGTGTGATTTATTCACGTGAGAAGGAGCCAATAAAAGGTGTATCATGTAAAATAAGACGGTAGTTCCCTTTCTTCAGTTGGTATGTTTGTCTATTTTCAGAGGTTGTACAGCGGAAAAAAATGCAATTAAAATGGGGCCAAAGTGGGGGGGAAAAGAAATAAAAAAGTGATACTTACCTAGCTGTTCCCTGCCACTGCTGCTCTGGAGCTCCCTGGGATCAGTTACTCTTCACTTCAAGGTTCTCATTTTGACACACAGAAAAGGCTCACGCTTCAAAGGTATGTTCACACATACTTTGCACACGTACTTTGCACACAAATACATACCGAAATACACCCAAGACAATATAAAATACACTTCTTATACACTACAATATAAAATACGTGTTGTCAATCACACAACGCGTATTTTACTCTAGTATTTTTGCACACGTCTGACAAAAATGGACAAATCTATTTTTTCAGGCGCATACATGCCATAAAAGAGTTAGGTATAAAAAGCCTAAATCTGCCTCGGGGCCAATGCGCGTTGTTTCAGTAACAAATTTATGTGCAAATGCATTTACGTGACGTCAGTGTGCGCCACAAATACTATGCCGTGTGAATGTCCCCTAAGTAAATGGAGCACAAGCCTGTACTGTGTGTTGGGACAAGAACCAAGAAGTGAAGAGGGGCAAATTTCGGGTAAATTGGGAGACAGGTAAAGAAGTATAACTTTTTCTTTTCCACAGCCTGACCATTTTCTTAAATGTATTTCCTTCGTTGGACAACCCATTTAAGTAGAAATAATTTTCTGTGGCATACTATACCACAGGCATCCATCCTCCAGCGGAAGAGGGCCCAAGCTGACGTTATACAGTACCTATAAGCTTTCAGCTACGTCCCTGATCCTGCACCTCTGTAAAATGACTCAGTTGCCACCGTCAGTTTTGAACGAGGCAACTAAGGTATTAAATGGCTAAGATTGAAGTCCTCTCTGATCCCAGCGGGTGCAGCAGGGTTTAAACTGTATATTACAATATTACAGCGGATAATCACTACGTGCAGCACAGAGTACTCTGTACAGTATAGGTTGAGCTTTCTTGATGTGAAAATTTGTAGTAGACTCCAAGGGGGACATATATGAACCTAGTGCAAACTCACCAGTTCTACCTCTGTTTTCAATAGGGTACAGATCTACAGTGTATATGAAAGTTTCTCACAACACTTTATAAATGTGTCCCGTTCTACGCCAAAAGTAGTCTCAGCCATGCCACATTGAAACTGGTAACATTAGCGCATTGTACAACTCTGGTGCGACAACCGCTGTATCTTTGGAGCATTAAGAAGTGTGCAGATTGCACCAAGTTTTGAAGTACGACGGTTCACATACCCATAGAACAGAGCTACTACAGTTTGCCATACATAGATGTCACCACAAGTCTATTTGAAATTCCACACTACAACTTGCAGCACAAATCAGCAGTAAATACACCACAAAATCCTCAACAGTAATTCCATTTGCATATTTTGCTGCAGATTTACTGTTGCAGGTTTTGTGGTATATTTTTATGCCATGTGTAAATCCACCCTTACAGCTGAGTTCAAGAACTAGATCATATAAACACTGTAAATCATGTCATGAAGGGGTCACTTCATATAGTTGCAATTAAAAATTTCTAACTGGTACGAACTACCCTGAGGTTGGGTTCACACGCAAAACTATATCTACAGGTAACAGAGAATGGGGCAGATTTATCAAGGCAGCTTGGGCCAGAATTCCGGCTCAATTTGCACCACAAACCAGCTTTTCGCCACATTTACTATGTGTTTTAGACAGTTTCAGACACTTCTGCACCTCGTCCGACAAAGGGGCGTAGTCTCGTAAAAGGGGCATGGTTTCACGGAAAGGAGCGTGGCTTAAATGCGGCAAAAACTGCGACAGAATTTTGTCATAGTTTCTGGCGTAAAAGTGAGTCACCTTAATTGTGGTACAAACTTAGACTAGACAGTTCTAACCTGGGCTAAATTTATCAACACTATGATAAATGTGGCGCATTGTAAGACTGTCTAGTCTAACTTTACACTGTCTAAAAGTAAAACACTATTGATAAATCTGTCCCAATGACTGCATGAGATTGCCGTTGATATCGAAGTTTTACCAGCAAGATTCTGTGGCCATTGGATGCTGCATACTGGCAAGTGTTTGAACCCAGCTTTACAATAATTCTTTTATAAGGGGCATTAAGGCAGCCGGACTCACCCATCCTATGCCTATGTTCCAACTGCTGGCTACATTGGTTTGCAATAGAGACAGACACCTGCCACTGGCATCAGGTCTTTTGATCTATTCACAGAGAAATCCAACATGACCTCGATCTTTCATGTCTCTCTGTCTTCAGATGGTCTATTACAGAGATGCTCCCCCCTAGAAGTACTTCTAAAGGAGGGTATGGTACAAGTAAGATCACACGGGGGCTAAAGCTCTATAATATGGAGATATAGAGACTCTGTGTGCTACCATATAAGCTTTGGGCATGAGGCCTTAAATTCAGAAGTTACTCAAAAAAAATTTGCAGACTGATTTTGAAAATATAGAATTTTATTCATTCAGTACCAAGTGGCTAAGACATGGAAGTATAAAGCAGGAGGTGGAAAAAAGTGAATTAAAAACATATTATTCTACAAATATTAAACAGATCATCATGACTAATTATCCTTCACAGATATCATCGCTCTATTCATATGTCCAATGATTAATGTGCTTATCAGTAGCAATAGCATACTGTCTGCTCTGCGGAAGATCTGTCCATAGACTATAACTGAACAGTGCCACCCAGTGTTACTTGCCTCACGAAGGACACTGTGACATAACACAGGGACAACGTTCACTGGGATTATCACTTGTATTTTTTTGAGAGGTGCCCAATAATTTCCATCTTCAGTTTTCTATCCATATTAATAAAGATCTATTATTTATTAGTTACTATTATAGTGTTCATTTCATTCTATTTTTTGTTTTATAAATTCAAGATTTACTGATTTGGGAATGCAAGGAACAAACAACCAAACACACTTGTTTAGGGCCACATCCTGTGTATACACTATACAGATTATTTCTCACAACTAGTAACATAAAAACATTAAAACTGTGGATCAGTGTCTGCTTATAAGGCATCTGGCTGCTGTTCTTGCATTTCTTCTTCATTTGGTGTTGTCACCAACAAATTTAGAGATCTTTTGTAAAAAAAGAAAAAAAATATACATTAAGTTATACAATATAGGAGATGAATCACTAAACCTGTCTAATACTTAGGGAGACATGTATGAAAGGGTTTTTCACCCTTTTCTGGGGTAAAATGCATCAAAAGTAAGCAGCAAATGAATGTGTTATGCGCATTGTTCGCAAGACTCTACACTTTTTAATGCACCTAACATGAGGGGGTGTTATGGGGGCGTCACACCACATTCGTATTTTTAGACAAGTATATGAATGTGGTTCGCCAAAACTAGGCGCATTACTGCTCGGACAGGGAGACCTATTTTAATGGGGTGTGCCTGAGCCTGAGGAGTCGAACTGGAGGTAGATTTGCCATTAGGGCAAAAAATGTCCCTTAGTTCTCAACTTACACCAGTAAAATAATAAAAAGTAATTTCTGATAATTATCAAACTCTCTAAAATTAAATTGTATAAATTTAGTTTAAAAAAATATAAAATTAATATTGAAAATATAAAATATACCAATATATAAAAATATCTCCTATAAAATGTATTTAACTCCTTAACGACGTTAGACGTATCCATACGTCCAGGTGGTTTGGGGTTCACGCACCTGGACGTATGGATACGTCCTGAGGATCGCGCGAACTCTAAAGCAGAGTTTGCGCGATCGGCGCGGGGTGTCAGCTGTATATTACAGCTGACATCCCGCAGCGTCGGCCCAGACCCCGGATCGCTCCGGGGTGGGGGGGGCAGTTAACCCCTTAATTATCGTGACGATCGGGTCGCAATAACTAAGAGAGACGCAGGAGGAGATCGCTCCTCCTGCGTCTCTGTCAGCGGCAGCAGCGCACGGATTGCTCGATCCGTGCAGCTCCTGCCCTTTGACAGACAGCACGGAGGGCAGAGATTGCCTTCTGGGTTGTCTGTGACGTCACGATGCCCAGCCGTGCCCTGTGGGCATGGCCCGGCATCGTGACTGACAGTTGTCATAGGAACCAGTCATAGCAACAAGCTGTGCACTGATTCCTATTGAATGAGAGATCTAAAGATCTCTCATTCAAATCCCCTATGGGGAAAAGTAAAATAAAAATGTGAAAAAGTGAAAAAAAGTAAAAAAAAGTGATAAACAAGTAAAACACAAACACGAAAAATAAAATAAAAATACGTACACCGCCCTTTTCCCCTTTACAAACGCCAATCGCCCCCAAAAAGATCAAAAATAAATAAAGTACCCATATTTGGTATCGCCGCGTGCGTAACGACCTGCCCTATAAATCTGTCATGTTAATTAACCCGTACGGTGAACGCCGTAAAAAAAACAACAAAAAAACCAATCACAGAATTAAGATTATTGTTCATCCCGCAGCACATAAAATGGAATAAAAAGCGATCAAAAACTCCTAGAAACGCCAAAGTTGTACCAATTAAAACGTCAGTTCATCCCGCAAAAAAAAAGTCCTTATACAGCTCCGTATACGGAAAAATAGCGATGCATAAATATTGTTTTACACACTAAAAACACTTTTCTTTTTTTTTAAAGTGCTTCAACATAAAAAAAACTATATAAATAGGGTATCGCCATAATCGTAGCGACCCAAAGAGTAAAGCTAACTTATCACAGATACTGCACGGTGAGCCCTGTGATAAAATAAAAATAAAAAACACTACTAGGATTGCAGTATTTTCTTCACCCTGGCCTCCAAAAATGGATTTAAAAGCGATCAAAAAGCCTTGTCCCCCCAAAAATGATACTAATAAAAACATCAACTCATCTCGCAAAAAACAAGTCCCTACACAGCTCCAAGCACAGAAAAATTTAAAAGTTATGGCTCTCAGACTATGGCGATGCAAAAACGTATTTTCCTGGTTGAATAAAAGTGTTTTTATTGTATAAAAGCAGTAAAACATAAAAAAAATATACAAATTGGGTATCGGTGTAATCGTATTGACCTGCTGAGTAAAGCTACCATGTCATATATACCGTACAGTGACCGCTATAAAAAATAAAAATAAAAAACACTACCAAGATTGCTGTATTTTGTTCAAAACATCTCAGAAAAACCTTAATAAAAAGTGAACATAGCATCATATGCACCCCATAATGGTACCAATAAAAACTTCAACTCATCCCGCAAAAAACAAGCCCATACACAGCTCTGCACACAGCAAAATAAAAAAGTTATGGCTGTCAGAATAGGACAACATAAAAACGCAATTTTTTATAGACGTATTTCTACTGTGTAAAAGTAATAAAACAGAAAAAAACTATATAAAATCTATATCATTGTAATTGTACCGACCCCCATAGTAAAGTTATCACATCATTTACACTGCACGGCGAATGCTGTAAAATTGAAACTCAAAAAACAATGACCGAACTGCGTTTTTCCCCCTATTTTCATTGCCCAATGCTAAAAAAAAAAAACTATGGAACACCTGTGCATCCAAAATGCACAGTACACCCCTAGATGAGATCCCTGATGGGTGTTGAATCCAAAATGGGGCGACTTCTGAAAGGTTTCGCCTGTTCTGCTACTTTGGGGGCTTTGCAAATGCGACATGGCCCCACCAAAATCTGCGTTCCAAAAGCCAAATAGCGCTCCCTCCCTTATACGCCCTGCCATGCGCCCAAACAGCAGTTTACACCCACATGTAGGGTATTGCCGAACTTGGACAAATTGCTTAACAAAGTTTTAGGGTTCTTTTTTCCAGGATTCCTTGTTATATATGAAACATTTTAAGCTAAAATTGCAGATTATTGGAAGAAAATGTTTTTACTTTTCACAGCCTTATGCTAAAAAAAATTGTGAATCACCTGTGGGGTCTATATACTCAATGCACCCCTGGATATATTCATTAAGGGGTGTAGTTTCCAATATGCGGTCTATTTAGGGGTGTTTATTAAGTTTTAGCACCTAGGGTGTCCCCAAACCTGAAATGGCGCCTAAATAAAATCGTATTGAAAATGAGACCCCAGAGTATAGTAGGTGCTCCTCCTATTCTGGGGCTTATGGGTGAGCCAAATAATGCACTAGGGCCACATATGGGATATCTCTAAAAACGGCAGACCTGGGGGAATTGATATTAAGTTGCATTTACCTAGTCACATTTACCGTATTCCAGTGAATAATGGATAAATATTGAAAATCTGCAAAAAAAGTGAAATTTTGAAATTTCACCTCCACTTTGCTTTAATTTCTGTGAAATATCTGAAGGGTTATCAAACTTCCTAAATAGTGTTGTAAATATGTTAAGGTGTCTAGTTCTCAGATGGCATCAATTTATGGGGTATCTAACATGCAGGCCCCTCAAAGCCACGTCAGAACTGGAGTGGTCCCTAAAAAAATGTATATTGCAAATTTTCTTGAAAATGTGAGAAATTACTACTAAATTTCTAAGCCCTCTAATGTCGTAAAAAAAAAAAAAAGACATTTAAAAAATGATGCCAACCTATAGTGGACATATGGTAGATGCTAGTTATAAACTATTTTGTGGTGAATAATTATCTGTCTTGCACGCAGAAATTTTGCAACTTTCAAATCGCAAATTTTTTCCACATTTTCATGAAATTTGATATTTTCACAAACAAACAAGGATTGTATGGATAAAAATTTCTTACTAACTTAAAGCACAATGTGTCACGAGAAAACATTCTCTGAATCACATGGATAGGTAAAAGTGTCAAAAAGTTATTCTCACATAAATTGACACATGTCAGATTTCAAAAATAGGGCTGTGTCAGGAAGGTCAAAACAGGCTGGGTCCTTAAGGGGTTAAAATGAATATTAATAGAATCTAAAACTAATTTTACATTAAATAACCCACTGTTCAGCTTTTTAATTTTTACTACATTACAGTTGAAATTTATTTTTACTGATCTCCCTCTTTACAGTATTTACATACAACAAGAGCCAGCACACCACAGGTCTGGCTGGGACCTGTGGTCCACCAAAGAAGATCAGTATCATTGTTTCTATTCACTGACATGCTATTCTAATGACTTTTCTCTTATTTCCAGCCTATGTATAGCCTTTATACATGTTTGGTGCATTAGTAATGTGCCTAAATTCCATAATCTGGCAAACACACAGGTGAGGCGCGTTGAACTTTAGACATTTATGAGCGCACAGAAACCACTTTCATAGATTCAAGCGCATTATACACTTCACACAATGCACTTAGAGGCACCTATCTGCATACATGTCTACCCCAATGTAAACTTTAGATTGTAAGCTCTTGCGAGCAGGGCCCTCATACCTTGTGTCTCATTTGTAAGTAGCTTTTTACTGTGTAATGTCTGTCTTTTTGTCTGTAATTATACTCTCCAAATTGTAAAGTGTTGCGGAATATGTTGGCGCTATATAAATAAAGATTATTATGATTATTATTAAACTTTGATTAAACATAATGTCAATTTTATTAAAGTGGTTTATGCTGTATGATAAATTTGGTGTATATTTAGGCACTAATCTGCATACCACCTGATTGTTGGCTTAGTTTACACTAAGGCCGTGTTCACAAGGGGTTATTCCCCCACGGATTTGTGCCGTATTTAGCGCACAAATCCCCGTGAAAAAGGGGCGGGACGGGGGCGGGGCCGGGCGCGGCGGGGGGCGCTCCCGGCCCCCCTAGACAATGCATTGTTTCGGCGCGTCCGGCCGTAAATAATGGAGTCCTTTCTCCCCCCGGCGGGGTTCGCCGGCGGGGGGGGAGCGACGGGAATCCACTGTTCTCAATGAGAGCAGTGGATTACCGTAAATTTCGGCGGATTGGCCGTACTGAAGCGCAAATCCGGCGGCAGTACGGCGCCAATTCGCGGGAGGAATAAAGGGGGGTTGTGGAGAAAAAAGATGGGCCTAATAATTACACCAAAATTTTGGTACATTTCTTTGTAGCAGAATGTGGTATATCAATCCACACCCCTTAGGCCATGTTCACACGGCTTAAAATGGGCCGTATTTCGGTCTGTAATTACGCGCCGAAGTGCGCCAATTACGGGCTGAAAGCGGCCCATTCATTACGGTAATCCCACATTCCATAGAGAACTAGGGATTACGTCTCCCCTCCCTGCTCGGCGAATACGCCGAGGGGTGATATAATTCCCATGTTACTTTCTAGTGGAGTATACGCGCCACTAGCATTGATTCTCCATGGGCCGGCGAGGTGCCGGCCCCCCGCTCGCTCCCCCGCTCCCGCCCCGCCCCCGGCCACACGGCGTAACTGCAGGGCGTAATTACGCCCCCCAGTTAAGCCGTGTGAACATAGCCTTAGTCTGACTATACACACCTCATTCATAGAAGTGCAGGACATGTAACCAGTTCTTGGGGCAACTGTCTTGTGCTGTAAATGTGCCCTATTTGTTTTTTTGCTGAGAGTTAGTAGTACCTCAGATAACGTTATATAGGCTGATTGGTTGTTTAAAAAAAAAAAAAAAAAGGCATAAATTCATCAAGCTCAACCAAGGGCAGGGATTAGATGTGGATCAAAGACAAAGTTATACCGTAGGTAATTTTAATACTTTGTTTCAGCCTCATGTATTTAGAAATACAGAACTCATTCGCCATAAATCATTTTGCCCTAAAAGGAGATATTTTGCTCCTGATTCCAAGTGGTGATCAGACTGGATCATTGTTCTAAACAGGAATTCCGTTCATCTACAAAAGAGTGGTCTCACACTTTGCACTTTTATTGCATTTTGCAACAGCATCAAAAACACAAGCAATTAAAAAAAAATTATTTTTAATTTAACCATATTTTACCTGTTTCAAAAATTAGAGTAAATTACAGATCCATTTGCATTAAAAAAATGCATGAAGTAATGCAACATGTGAATCTACCCTAGTGCTAATATTGTTTTGTTGCAAGTGAAGCTGAGTTCACACATTACATTACTACATGTGTTTTTTAATTGCAAGTGGTTTTGTAATTAGCTCTATTTTGAAAAACATGTGAAATAAGGGGCAATAAGGAAATGTGTTTATATAGTTGCTTTCTTTTATGCAGTTGCTAAACACAATAAAAGAACAACTTGGCAACCCTATCTACATTGGTTACCTCCCACATATTTTAACCCAAATATGGCCTATTTCTAAACATAAAGGGTGACCTGTCCGAAAAGTGGCGCATTAATGCCAGTTTTAGGCGCATTAAATCAGTGTAAAGTACGCCTGAAAGTCTGATACTTTCTAAAAACTGGCGTCAGGTATACCGTAATGCGCCTAAAAAGGCGCATTACGTCGAAAAAGGCGCATCGCATCAAAAAAAACGCATTGTGCAACCCGTGGCGCATGGCATATCATTGGTAGTATATGTAATGCGCCTATTGCGGCGCATTGCCCGACGGAGGTGCATAACAAATGTAACGCGCCTCAAGAGGCGCACTGCACGACGGCGGCGCACAGTGCACCATATTTAGGCGCATTACAAAGTGTCGTGCCCGGCGTATAATGTGCTTAGTTTTGGTGTACGACAGTTCATTTACAACAAGAATATGGCGTCAAAAGTCGTTTTGGTGCAAAATAGAACAAAAAACTGGCGTTGACGTGCTGGGACATGTCGCCCAAAATAACTTGTTCTATAAATTACAAATATGACACTGAAATGTAAGCAACTCTCAATTATTTCTTAAAGCCCATTTGTAGTATTCTGAAAAGGTATTCGATTACTCCTAGTTTTAAAGATTTCTGTTCAGTGAATGGAAAGAGTCTTGTTTACAGATAACAGTGCGTCAGTGCTGTCTGTTGTAACAAGCCTTGTACCCTGTTTCAGACGGACATGAATACACAGGATAGGTTTTCTGTAAAAATATTTGGGCTTCTCTGACTATAATACACAAAACCTGCCAATATTTTACAAATTAATGGACTAACAATATTACTCAAGACATTAAAGGATTTTTCTTATGCTGTTTACAGAGCCAAAGCTAGTTTCAGGCTCACACATCTTAGTTAGGTTGTGGGTGGTTCTACAGCAGTGATTGGCATGTCAGCTCTGCTATTCCTAGTTGGTCTTGTTACAGTGACAAGAGTGCAGGAGGTTTGGAAACTGTAGTGCACAAGACTACAGAGCTCTAAAGAGTTCAAGCTTGTCAGTAAGTAATGTAAACAAGCTCCTGTCTTTTAAATAGGTTTTGTCATGAAGGCATTTCATTCCTGGTTTATCCTGCTACAGCTTTTAATGTGCTCAAAACGGGCAGGTATGATTTGTATGAACTGCAGATCATGTGACCCAGCAGACTTGACATTACCATGCCTTGCCATGCCATGCTCACTCTAGTCAAACAAAGGTCTGTTTATATAAAGAGCTGTGAGTAGCTACAATGTAGCTGATTGGTTAGTACATCTTCCTTTCAGCATTGGGGTCGTAGTTTCAAATCCCTGAATGAACCAAACATTTTTTTTGTTCATGCACATATCTGATTGAGGTTTCTTTTTTCTTTTAATTTATTTGCACTGTTTGACTAATTACTAGAGTGACAGCACCTGGGTTTCAACATTCACTCAGCAGTGAGTGTGTGTAATTACAAGGCACAGAAAAGACTAACAACAGTTCCCTGAAAGGAGCGGTGATGTCTAAGCACTTGCGGCACAGATTGAGGAGCTTTTGCCACTGGTCGTATTCCCTGGAGACGAGATACACACTATGGATCACTAAGGTAGCAGCTCAAACAAAAATGGTACAGAATTTTTGGCGCAAAATAGACCAAAAAACAGCGCTTGCATATTGGGACATGTCATCCATAGTGCTTTACAGTTAGTAATAAATTGTGTTCAATACAGTCCTTGTTTATTTGTGAAAAATATCAAAATGTCATGAAAATTCTGAAAAATCTGCCATTTTCAAACTTCAAAAATGTCTGCATGTTAGAATATTAGTACAGCATGTCAGTGAATAGAATCTATGGTAGTGATATTGCTTGGTGGACCACAGTCCCAGCAATATCTGTATTGTGCTGGCTCTTGTTGTATGTAGAATAAAGGGTGAGAGCAGCAAAAATAAATTTCAAATTTAATGAAGTAAAAATGAAAAAATCTGAATAACATCAGTGGGTTATTTAATATTTTAGATTCTATTCATTTTAAATACATTTTATAGTAGATATTTTTATATTTATGGGATATTATATATTTGATATGATAAAAAATTTTATTCACTTTAAATAATTAAATTTTATATAGTTTGATGATTATCATAAATTACTTTTTATTATTGTACTGGTGTTAGTTGAGAAATCATGACAATTTTTACACTATTTGCTCTGGCAGACCACATTAAAATAGGTTTGCCTGTTTAAGCAGTAATGGGCCTAGTTTTGCCGACCCTCATTCATATGTGTGTAATATTAAGAGAGATAGATAAGTAATTTATTTCTTTCTTTTAACACTTATGGAGCCTGTCTGTCTATATGGTCCCTATAACCTCCCTAAACCCTGCCTGCCCACCTGTATGGTACCCTATAGCCCCTCTAAACCCTCCCTGCCTACTTATATGGCCCCTATAACTCCTCTAAACCCTGCCTGCCTACCTATATTGGCTACTATAATGTCCCTAAACCTTGCCTACCTATATGGCCCCCATAACCCCTCTAAACCCTGCCATCCTACCTATATGGACCACTACAGTCTACCTAGACACTTCATGCCTACCTATATGGGCCCCTATAGCTACCTAAACTCTGCCTGCCTACCTATATGGGCCCCCTATAGCCTACATATATTCTGCATGCCTATATGGGGCCCCCATAGTCTACCTAAACCCTGCTTACCTCTATGGGCCCCCTATAGCCTACCTATACTCTGCCTGCCTATATGGGGTAACCTATAGCCTACCTAAAGCCTGTCTACATACATGGACCCTACATATAGCCTACCTAAACCCTGCCTTACTATATGGGGTAACCTATAGCCTACCTAAGGCCTGTCGATCTATATGGGCCCTACCTACCTATGTGGGCCCGACCTATAGCTTATCTAACTACCCACCTATAGCTTATCTTCCAAGCTACCTGGGACCTACCTACAGCCTACCCACCTTGGGGCTGCCTATCTAAATGGGGCTTAACTACTGCCTACCTAGGGCTAATCTACCTACCTGTAGCCTACCTACCTAACTAGGGCCTTTCTACCTACCTGTGGCCCACCTACCTGTGGCCTATGTACTGCCTACCTACCTGGGGCCTAGCTGCTGCCTACCTACAGCCTACTTACCTAGGGCCTACTAAGCCATCTAATGGGGTCTACCTATCTGGTAATATGAATGTGAGGGGTACGGGCCATAGCTGTAACACAATCTCCAGGGGGTGAATCCTCTATTCCTTCCCTCCACTCTAGGAGACTGGGCCTCTAAGCTATGGCCTGTACCCACTCTCCCACCCCTGGCAAGTTTGTACAGAGCTGGAGGAGAGGGAGTGAGGTGCTGGAAAAGTGAGGATCTTTAGATATTTGCGTCCAAATCTACAGGGACGAGTGGTGTCCGGGAGAAGTCATTATGGTGGTCTCGACCAGACACAAAACAAAGGAAAAGTCAACAACTCATCAAAGAAACGTCACTTGTGAGTCACAAGGACTGTAATCACTCATATGTCAGCAGAGTCTGTGTACAAGGGTGTCTTCCACTATATGGTCACTGTTTGGCAGTAATATACAGTCTGCAGAGCCTGTGTACATTGGTATCTACCACTATATGGTCACTGCATGGAGGTAATATACAGTCTGTAGGGCACCTCTGTACACTGGTATATACCACGATATGGTCACTGTATGGTGGTAATATTAGTCTTTTTATACTGATTTTTATTCAGTAATAGTACAAGGGTATTATTCAGTCACTATATGGTGGTCATTTGTGGTCGTGTTCTGGTGGTATAATCAGGTCCACATGTACTAGCGTTATTGGTAATGTTGGTCTTGGTATGGTGGGATATGTTTGGTAGCAGTATGATGGTGATATGTATGGTACAGTATTTGCTTCTTGTATTATCTAGTAACTGCATGACTTATTAAGAAGTCACGGTAATTATTCATGGTTGGGGGGGGGGGGGGGCAGTTGGAGGGCGTCATATAAAAATATGCCATGGGGCCCAGGCTGCTATATTAACGCCCCTGAAAAAAACCCTGGACGGTTGTTAACACAACAGAATTGTAGGATAGACATTCCTTAAACATAACCTAATATAGAATTTTATAAGTCTTCCAATGTGTTAATATTATTTTATTTCAAGTAATTGTCTAAGCATTTTTTTAACCCCTCATCTATTCCTGTTGTTAGTGGCGACTGTGGTGGTTATTGCTCAAATTCACAGCTCTTGTTGTCTTGCAAGTAGGAATATAATTCTAAGGGAACTTGTTGCAGAAAGTTGCACCATTAATGCACCACAAAAAAAAAGATATGACAAACCTGAATGTAAATCTTTAATATAAGAAGCTACGTAGACAAAAAGCAAACACTAAACTGCCCTAAACACTATCATTTCAGGGGTTGTCAATACCAGAAATAAATTTTCCTCTTTTCTTCCAAATGGGTATTTTTTCCCCCTATATCCTAAAACCAAAATTTGAACCCATGGCTGGAAATCTATACCACAAAAAAACCCTTAAATTTAAAACTTAAAAAAAATTAATAAAAAAAAGAAAGAAAAAAAAAACATAAAAAGGGGAAAAAAAAAACAAGATACAAAAAGGGATGAAGAATTTTTTATTTATATTAAAAATTTTTACATTTTTACGGTTAAAAAAAGAATATTTAATAAATTTTCAGCCAAGGGTGGGGATAAAGTGGAGGGAAAGGGGAAGGGGTGTAAGGAATCGTAAAACTTTGTTGATTTTTTTTTGGAAAGTAATTGTTTTTAAAACCTTTCCGGGAACCCCTTGACTTTTTTCCCCTGCAAATGACCAAGTCCTCAGGCAGGTTTTTTTCCACAATTCCCACGTTCTTATGGTAAAGAAACCTTGTTGCCTCGAAAAACTTAACCTTTTTTACTCCAAATGGATGGAGTCTTTTAAGGGAGCTTTACATGAAACAGCTTTATACCATTTTTTTTTTTTTTGTAGGGGCCATTTATACACTTGTAGAAAGGAAACACTTCTCTCCTTGAAAGTCATTTCTCAAGACTAAATAAGTTTAATTTTGTTTAACCTTTTCTCATAATGAAGTTGCTCCATGCCCCTTATCGGTTTTTGGTTGCTAATTTTGTACTTTTTCTAACTCCAGAACATCCTTTCCATGAACTGGTACTGAAGAACAAAAACTGAATTTTCGGGTTTTTGAGGTCAAATCAAGGGCTTAAAAATTAGTGAAAAAATTTAAACACCCCTGTCCCGAAAGCCCAAATGCCTTAGGGGCGGGCTGATTGACCATGCATGCGGGTTTGTTGTCAAATGATCTACAATTTACAATCGGGATTTTTTCATCAAATGATATCCCAGTTTTTCCCCCTGTATTTTAGGGAGGGACTAATTCAAAATAGTGTAAAAAAAACAAACAACAATAGCAGTGAAACTACTGCCTTATAAATATACGAGGTAGACGAAAGATTGCAAAAAGAGCAACCAGCAACTCATAATTATAACTGCTAGATCCAAATTAAATTTAGAGGTTATGACCATTAGGACCAGACACGTACATCACAAGGCACGACGCCCACAAAGAAGGAATTTGGGGAGACTGGTAGAAGATTTTGTTGAGTTGGAGTACCAACTTATTTGTAATAAGAAATCCAAGGAGATCATTTAGCAATGGGAAATTGGGGTTTTTAGGAAAAAAAAACATAACACATTTTTTCTTCTTGTATTTGACTGAACTGTTTTGAATTTTGTTTATTTAGGGAATATTCACATGTGACAGATTTGTTGCGAAAATTTTTGAAAAATGAAAAAAAATTCCCCTACACCCTTTCATGTGTCTGTTTTTTGGGGGAAAGTCTAAAAGGGTAAAAACCCCATTCCCAAAAAAAGGGGCGCTGCGAAAAAATTTGCAACTAATATATCAAGCATTTTAAAATTTACCCTCTAATTTGTTAATTTAAGAACTGGGTTTTTCCCAAGCTAAAAGGGCATCTCATCTTTTTGTTCGTGATGTGAGGGAAAAACCCCCGGAAAATTAAAACAGAAAAAAGTGCAAAAAGCTGGAGGGATGGGTTTTTTGTTATGTTGGAAAACCCGGAAAACATAGTCCACCAGAAAGTCAAAAATTTTGGGACATCCACCCAAAAATGTATGTGTTTCTTTAAACCTAAACCTCTTTAACAGGGGTCCTACATTTAAAAAACTAAAAGGGGAGCCCTTTTCCAAAAGCACTATACTGCTGGCCCCCCATTTAAATTGCCGCCATGCAACCCTAGTTTTCTTCTAATGCAGGGAAAATTAATGAACAAATGCAGGATCCCCTGAAAGACACCAGCCAAAAAATTTTTGGTAATTAAAATTTCAAACCCGCCTCAAATTTGTGGGCTATTTTTTAAAAAAATTTAGTCCCAAGTCATCAACATTTATGTTTTAACTGTACATCACAAGTAGATGAACATTTGCAAGAGAAAACTTTGTGAAGGTTTTGTATGTTCATCATGACAGATATTATGAATCCCTTTTCAAATGGATCCCAACAATGGCTTGAAATTGTCAGCTTTTGGTTGCTGTTCTGTAAAAATAGTGCTGCAGACTTTGTTCTTACTGTCGAAAATACCACAACTTTTGATGGTGATTAAACCATAAAAATGTTCATTTGGATATATGGTGGAAGCATTGCTGTTCTTTGTACACATATACTATTAAAAAGTTCTTGCCAAGTGAGTTAATAAACTCGGCCATGAGAATGAACAGGTGAATTCTGGATTTAAGTGCTTTAAATGTCCAATGCAACCTTGGGTTCACCTAATCTGAGCTTTAAAATGTTACATCTAGTTTGTTTTAACTGTCAAGATGAAAAAGAGAATTTGTATTGGCCTCAGTAGCGAAGTCTTTAAGATTGATTTCGGTATAACCCTTGGTAGACTGGAAGTGTGGACAGATAATTTGTGGTCGGAGTTATGCTTAAAGTAAAGCTGCTATAAATTTGAAGGGGTTTTTGTAGTAAACAATAATTCTATATTTGTGGAGCAGGAAATAACCCCTACCACACCTTTTTTGATTTACTGATTCCTAAATATGCACCACATGTGCCCTCTCCCGGCTCTCCCAGACACAGTTGCTAGAGTTCTGTTCCAGATTTAGGTGATGAAAACTTCAGAGCCCTTCTAACAAGTTCTGCAGAAAGGTTCCTGGTAAGCGGTTGCTACTTTCCTTTGTTTCAACCAGTGCACTTGAAGATACAAATTAATAAAGCATATTTCACCAAATAGAAAGAGATAAAAGTAAAGCAAAATGGAGAGGCCAAGACTGGTACAAGCAATAACATACACCGACGGCTAACACACAAAATATGGGTCACGCATAGCATTCAAAATAAAATGCAGTGGAAACAGAAGAAATGTAATGAATTAAAAATATCAATATAATTCTTATATTTAGAAATACATTATTTGTTTTATAGACAAAACTGAAATTGGACTTAAAATAAAGACTTTGTTTTTGCTTCTCTATGATGCACTTCTGATTTAAACACTACTTAGGTGTATTGCAAATGCACCAAAATGTGTTGTCAGGGCAGTTCATACCAGCAACTCTTTATTACATGTGACATGTATTTAGTAGGAACCAAGGCTGTGGAGTCAGAGCACGTTTTGGTGGAGTCGTTAGAAAAAGTGGACCAACGCAGACTCCCAAAATAGGAGTTTGATTTAGAAAAGTATTTGGATGGCATGAAGCAGGCAAAGCTCCATGGGGAAATGATTCTGCTCACATAGCAAACAAATGGACCAGATTTCAGAAAATGTTTTCGCTTGCTCTCAAAGAAGTAGAAGATTTCAACCATTCATCAAAACTGACTGCATGAAGCAATTCCTTTATACCCTGACATTTTTAGAGATGTTACCCATGTGGTCACTGCTTTGCCACCAATCCAAGTTACTGTAGAGAGGCTGCTCTCTAGCTTTAAAATAATGAGTTCAGATTTGAGGTCATCTATGAAGGAGGATCTGATGAGGGGCCCTACTATTTCTCAGAAACAAATTCATAGACTCCACAAATGTTATTCAGTACGTTTTTGTTGAAAACTGTTTTTTCCCGCTTACTGCAGAGTGTGTTGCATATTTACAATTCATTAAAGTTTTTTGTGTTCTAAAGTTGTATCCAATCAATATATTTTACAATGACAAGCAAAAGGGTAACAATGTTTTAAACTTGTGACTTTCAGGCTCTAGATCTCACCGCCCACTACAGCTTTAAGCGTGATACTACCATAATTTTATAACCAATCAACTTTGCTATCTTATACATACATTTGACTTGCAACTATTTAGCATATGCTTAGTTCTGCAGATTCTTGTTTATGTAACTGCATTGTTTCTGTTTTGCTCCTGGTGGTGGAACAATCTTTTTCTTCTTGTGTACTACAAATTACAACCTGTTCTCACATTCCCTAATAGCTCAGTGTGTTACAGGGTTGATTTCCAAACAAAAGGTCACTCGAGGAGTAGCCATGAAGAAAATTTCCCAAGAAAAGAGAAGCAACATCCAGCTATGATGTAACCAGGGGTGGACCGCTGGGCCAACGCAAGCGGTGATTTGCTTTAAATCACGCCAGGGAACGGAATCTAAGTAGCCCCGGTTTACACCAGAGCCCGCCGCAAAGCGGGATGGGCTTGCGGGGGCGTGAGGCTACTAGGTCGTTACCCCTGACGTGACTTGCTTGCGGGTGGGGCCGGTACAGCTGGTACAAAAAGGGGAAATCCGGGGCTTTTAGTCGGGGACGGGCAGAAGGGCGGGGGAGGGGGAAAGGGGTTTCGTGGTCAGAGGAGGCAGGGGTCAGGGCAGGCGGCAAACAGCAGGCAAAACGTAAGCAGGGGGACCTTATACGGTAATCAGGACAAAAACAGCATACCTCTAAAAAGGGTAAGCACACCAACAAACTGGAAGGATTGCTGGGGCGAAAACCTTAAAAAAAACCCAGGGCTTCAATCCCCCAATTTAAAAGGGCGCGCTGGCCCTTTAAATCCAGTCCAGCCGCGCGCGCCTTAAACAACGGGACGCGCACGGGGGTGTCAGCGCGGGGAGACAGGAGGGGGACGGGTAAGTAGGGGTTTTCCACCCCCAGAGCAGAAGGACCAGGGCTGGGCAGCCGCGGCACCCGCCCCAGACCCGTGAGCGCAGGGGGACGGCCGCGGCGAGCCGTGGCCCGAGGCCCCGTAAGTACCCCCCCTGTCGCCCCCTTAGCTCCCCCCCTCCTGGAATTTAGAGAGGAGATCGGGGGACGGTGGCCTCGGGTTTCCCCAGAGCGCCCCTCCGGAAACCGAAGCCCTTTCCCAATCAAAAGGGAAGAACCGCTTCCCCTCACTGACTTCTCCGCCAGCCCCGCTTACCTCAAAGTTTTATCTGTATTCACAACGAGAAGGGAGAAATCTACGGGAGAACGGTTCACACCCCCGGTTGAGGAGGGACCGTGACACCGTTCGGGATGCGAGAGTAGGGGAACGGGCTTATAGGGGGACGGGGTTCAGTCCCCGAAGTACCAAAAAAAGGGCCCAGGATTTGGGCCCCAACTTGTAGCTGGGACTTAAACGGATGTACTTCGCGGACAACCAAACCCGGACCGGGCTCAAATAGGGGGGGGGCCTACATCCTGTCCCGACGCTTGGGCGGGCAGAAGCCGTGCAGGGCTGTCTGTGGTTCCCAGGGGCCTTGTTTCCCTTTATTGGCATCCAAAAAGCAGGGACAAGAGACGAGGAAGCTAGGGGAGGGGTGGGCGGGGGTTTAAACCAAGACGACAAAAAGGGGGGAGGCCCCAGGGGATTCCGCTCTTTTAAAAAAACCTGCCCGGGGAGAAATCGGACCTTATCTTGACGAGTGGAACAAAAGTCCGCAAGTGGGTGCCCAACACCTGGTTAACCCTCTCTACCTGCCCTTAGTTTGGGGTGGTTGCAGATGAAAAACCCGCGAACTGCAACTGACGCACAGTCCCGCCAAAATTTTGCGTTTAAAACTGGACCCCCTGTCAGAGACAAGTGCAACAAAGACGTGCAAGCGGAAAACTGTGGAAAAAAATGTTGGGGCCAGCTGGGGGGAAGGGGTAACTCGGGGAGTGGATAAATGAGCCATTTTCGAGAAACGACGGTCACCACCCGATGACCGTTTTTTAAATGGGGGGGGGGTGATCTTGACAAAGTCCAGGGCGAATGGGCCCGGGGGTTTTTCCGGCAAGGGGAAGGCTAAAGAAGGCCGCGGGTTTGGGAGGAACCTTTTTCGGGCACGGGAGGACAGCCAGCACAAAGTCCCTGCATCTTGAGCAAAGTGGGCCACCAGTAGTACGGTGGGGAAAAGCTGTGAGACTTTGGACTCCAGGAGCCCACTTTTGGGGAAAAATGTCCCAACTTCGGATTCGGGCCGCAAGGCAGGGCGAATAGTTTTCCCGGGGGGGCGATTTTGAAGATCCAGGGGGCCAGCCGCGACGGGGGGCATTCAGGGGGGACTATGTCGGGAGGAGACTAAAGACCCCCCCGTATCGGGGCACAGATAGGGCGTCGGTTTTTGACGTTTTCCCGGGGCCGAAAGTTTGCGGGAAATTTTTAAAGCGGGCAAAAAAAGAGGGGCCCATCTGCCGGGGATTCAGGGTTGACTGACTGCAGATTAAGAGGTTTTTTAGGGTCGGTAAAAAATGTCAATTGGGTGACGACCCCCCTCCAACAAGTGACGCCACTCTTCCGGGCCCAAAATTTAGGGCCCAGTAACTGCGAACCCCCTATGGTAAAATTTTTTTCCGGCAGGAGAAAAGTCTTGGAGAAAAAAAAAACTTTGCATTTTTCCCCGAGGGGGATCTCTGCGGAGGAAAGCCCCGACACCCCCCAAGGAAGCTTTCCCCTCCAGAATAAATGGGGGGGTTGGGGGTCCGGGCGGGACAATCGGAGAACGGAAGCCATTTGAACTTTAAAGGGCTTCCTGGCCTTCAGGGGCGGACGGGATTCCCCATTTTCTTTTTAGTGCCCCCCAGGGGCCACAAGCGTAGGAAGTGTGGAAAAATTTCTATAATAGTTGGCAACCCCAGGATCGTTGAATGGCCTGAAGGCCCCCCGGGTTGTGGCCACTGAAAACCAGCAGATTTTTGAAGGATCCATCTGGGGGCCCCTTATCTGAGACGATTACCCAAAGAAGGGGTAAGCGGGTATTCAAGAGACACTTCTGGGTTTTTTGACAAGAGCTGATGGGTGCGAATCCCTGAGGACCTGGCGGCCGAGGTGGCGAGAGTTACGAGACCCGGGAAAAAAAGTTTAAATATCGCCAATAGACAATAACAAGCTGTAGTAGATCCCGGAAGATCCGTTGACAAAGTTCGAAAAACAGCAGGAGCGTTGCAGAACCCAATGGCTAACCAGAACCCAAGTGGCCCTCCCGCTATTAAATGCCGTTTTTTCCATTTTTCGCCCCTGAATACGAATTAAATTATAAGACGCATAGATCCAGCTTTGGGAAAAATTTTTTTGGGCCCCGCAGGCGGCGAAGATTCCGTATAAAGGGGGGAGGGAGCGATTTTTTTATACTAAATTTTATTTAGCCCGATATTGATGCAGGGGGAAAACCCGTCCTTTTTCTCCACGAAAAGAAACCACTCCCGCCCGAGACGAGGGGCTTACGAATGAAGCCTTTGGGAGGTTCTCCTTGATGTATTAGACACGCCTTTGTCCCTGGGGCGGAGAGGGGGGAAACCCCCTTGGGAGGGGACAGCCAGGTTTCAGGTCAATGGAACATATAAGGCCGGTTTTGGGGGAAGCGTTTCGGCCCGGGTTTTCCCAAAAGACATCCCCAAAGTCCCGTATGGGGTAGGTAACCAGGAGGCTTGGGGGACTTCAGGAAGGCACCGAGGGACGTGCGGTTTTTGACAGGCAAGGGGGGAATGCGGAGCCCCAAAAGCATGACTTTACCTGTGCTTTCCAACAGGGGCGGGGTATGGTCCGCAGCCCAAAGGGAGGCCCCGAAGGATTTTCCCAGGAGGATGGGCAGGACAAGGGGTTGCACGTCTCCTTTTTTGAAGGCCCCAATTAAAAAAAGAGGGGGGAGTACGGAAGCATAGCGCCTTTGGCATTTTTCCATGCCGAGGAGACAAACATAGTTTTTGCAACAAACCAGGGGGGGCGAAACCTGGGCACAGTTCGTGTTTTCGAAGTTTCCTGCTGACCAAATCAAAAAAAGGCGGTGGCCTAAAAGGGCGGGCCCCGGGGAAAGGCCAATTGCTAGGGCATGGTCAAGGGGAGAGGCCGCTCTGACACCCAGGGGCGCCTCTCCTCGACCTAGTGCGGAAATTTCCCCCGGCCACCGGAAAAGTCCCCCAAAGAAATGGCCCGAACCCCCACAATAAACAGAGTGCTTCAGCCGACGTGAAACTTTTCTCCCGGGGCGGTGGGCTCTCTCGACCTGCTAGTTCCTTTTTGAAGACCATGGGAGGGGGAAACGGGTTTTTACCGCGGAACTTGGGGGGAAACAGGGGGAAACGGGGTGGAGGGCGGTTTCCTTGAAGGGAAGCTTTGTTGCCCTTTTGCGAAGCGAAAGTCCACTCGGGTGGCTAAATGGATTAGGTTATCCAAAGCTGCTGGTGACCCCGAGCGGCGGCTCTCCTTGATTGCCCCGAGAGGGTTTTCAGAAATTCGGGCCCCCAATGCTTCTTTTTCCATCCAGCCCGAAGCAGATGTGAAACTGCACCCATTTCGACCGGATGTGGGGCCCCTGACGAAGCCGGAGCGTGCTGCGGCAGCGACGAAGACGGCCTGGTTCCTGAAATGTGCAACCCCCGGGGGAAAGGTTGGAGATCCGCTGTCAGAGGTCCCCCGATCCCTAGTGGCGTAGCCCCAAGCCAGGCTTCTCCAACAAGAGGTGATAAAAGAAAAGGCCCCCTTGGTGCCTGAGGAATTGGGGCCCCATCCTCAGGTGGGTGGAGCACTGGCTGATGAACCCTCGGGCATTCTTGGGGTCTCCCTCGTAGGGGGGGGGAAATGGGAAGCAAGAAGGTCCCGAAGCCGGAGGAGGTAGACAAATGGATGCCGGGCAAAGGGTGAGGTGGAGGCAGCCGGGGGAAACGACGGGCGCAAGGTTCTCTCATGGCCCCCGAGCTGGCGATGCTTGACTGTGGGCGACCAGTCGTGTGTCCCGGGGGAAACAGGCAAAGGCCCGGGGGAATCCATGGCCCGTTTTTTTCTGTAACGCAGGAGTGGTCCCCCTGGGCCAAGCAATGGTGATAGCTAAGCCACGCCAGGAACGGAAAACTAAGTAGCCCCCCTTTTCCCAAGCCCCCTGCAAAAACGGGGTGGACTTGCTGTGGCGTGAGGGGTACCAGGTTTACCCCCGACGTGACTTGCTTCGATGGCGGCCGGGGGGACAGCGGGTACGAAAATAATCCGGGAGGCGTAGCGGGGGGCGGGAAAAAATCAGGGCAAGCGGCAGGGTTCGTGGTAGAGGCAGGCGGCAAACAGCAAGGTCAGGAAACGTAAGCAGGTGGGTGGGACCGGGTAAACAGGGCAGAACAGCAATACTCTCTAGACACTAGGGAAGCACACCAACAAAACTGGGAAGGGGTTGCTGGGGGCTAAAACCCTTAAATAGACCCGGGCTGTCAATCAACAATTAAGGGGGCTGGCCCCTTTAAAAACCATCAGCCGTCGCGCGCCTTAAGCAACGGGCACCCCACACGGCTGTCACGCTGCAGACAGAGCGGGGCTGGTAAGTACGACGGCCGTGGGGGCCGGCACCGGACAATGATAGTGGGGCTTGGCAAGAAAACTGCAAACTGCATCATGTGAGGGTGGGGGAATATAAAAAGAAATTGTCCATCCACTCAAAAGCCAAGTTGGCTCAATATCAGTTCTGGTGCAAAAAAAAAGTAAAATAATAAACACTATAGGTTTTAGCCCTTTTTTCCCCACCCTGCAACCCCAAAAAAAAAAAATTTTTTTTATATCAAATCATCCCGCACAAAACAAGCCCCTACAAAGTTATGTACACAGAAAAATAAGTTATGGTTTTCAGACTACGGCAATGCAAAAACATGTTTTCTTTTATGAATAAAAGTGTTTTTATTGTGTAAGAGGTAAAATATAAAAAATACAAATTGGGTATCGCTGAAATCATATCAACCTCCTCATTTGTACCGCACGGTGACCGCTGTAAAGGGTGTAGTTTCCCAAATGAAGTCTTTTTAGGGGTGTTAAGTTTTAGCACCTTAAGGTGTCTGCAAACCTGAAATGGCTCCTAGAGAAAATCGAAATGAAAAGGAGACTTCAAAATCCAGTAGGTGCTCCATTCTGAGACTTGTGGTTGAGCCAAATAGCACACTATGGCCACATATAGGATAGCACTAAAAACTTCAGGATCAGGGGAATCAATACTGGGATGCCTTTCTCTGGTAACATCTATCGTGTTTCAATGAAGAATGGCTAAAACTTTAAAATCTTTAAAAAAGTGAAATTTCATCTCCACTTTGCTTAATTTCTGTAAAAAACCTAGAGGGTTCATAAACTTCCTAAATGCCACTTTGAATACTTTAAGGGGTGAAGTAATTTATGGGGTTATCTAGCATACAGTTCCCTCAAAGCCATGTCAGAACTAAACTGGTCCCTAAAAAAATTAACGTTGCGAATTTTCTTGAAAATGTGAAAAATTTGTATTTATAAACCCCCTAACGTCATAAAAAAATAAAAGGAATTTAAACAATGATTCCAACAAACTATGTGGTAGATGTTATTTTGTGCGGTATAATTATCTTACACACAGATATTTTTAAAGTTTGAAAATGGCAATTTTTTCAGTATTTTCTTGATATTTAGATTTGTTCATAAATAAAAAAGGATTGTATGGACCAAAATGTATTGCTAACTTAAAGCACAATGTGTCAATAGAAAAAATTCTCTGAATCACATCGATAGGTAAAAGTATCCAAAAGTTATTCCCACATAAATAAATATGTGGTACATTCAGCAGGGAGGTCTATTTTTAATTCTATAATGGGAAGAGAAGATGAGTTGCACTTATAGTAACCTTTGCACCTATTCAGGACATTTGTTGACTCGAACATGTACAGTGCCTTGCAAAAGTATTCGGCCCCCTTGAACTTTTCAACCTTTTGTCACATTTCAGGCTTCAAACATAAAGATATTAAATTTAAATTTTTTTGTGAAGAATCAACAACAAGTGGGACACAGTTGTGAAGTGGAACAAAATTTATTGGATATTTTCAAATTTTGTAAAAAATAAAAAACTGAAAAGTGGGGCGTGCAATATTATTCGGCCCCTTTACTTTCAGTGCAGCAAACTCACTCCAGAAGTTCAGGGATCTCTGAATGATCCAATGTTGTCCTAAATGACTGATGATGATAAATATAATCCACCTATGTGTAATCAAGTCTCCGTATAAATGCACCTGCTCTGTGATAGTCTCAGGGTTCTGTTTAAAGCGCAGAGAGCATCATGAAGACCAAGGAACACACCAGGCAGGTCCAAGATACTGTTGTGGAGAAGTTTAGAGCTGGATTTGGATACAAAAAGATTTCCCAAACTTTAAACATCTCAAGGAGCACTGTGCAAGCGATCATATTGAAATGGAAGGAGTATCAGGCCACTGCAAATCTACCAAGACCCGGCCGTCCCTCTAAACTTTCACCTCAGACAAGGAGAAGACTGATCAGAGATGCAGCCAAGAGGCCAATGATCACTTTGGATGAACTGCAGGGATCTACAGCTGAGGTGGGAGAGTCTGTCCATAGGACAACAATCAGTCGTACACTGCACAAATCTGGCCTTTATAGAAGAGTGGCAAGAAGAAGCCATTTCTCAAAGATATCCATAAAAAGTCTTGTTTAAAGTTTGCCACCAGCCACCTGTGAGGCACCAAACATGTGGAAGAAGGTGCTCTGGTCAGATGAAACCAAAATCCAAATTTTTGGCCACAACGCAAAACGATACGTTTGGCATAAAAGCAACACAGCTCATCCCCCTGAACACACCATCCCCACTGTCACACATGGTGGGGGCAGCATCATGGTTTAGGCTTTTCTTCAGCAGGGACAGGGAAGATGGTTAAAATTGATGGGAAGAGGGATGGAGCCAAATACAGGACCATTCTGGAAGAAAACCTGTTGGAGTCTGCAAAAGACCTGAGACTGGGACGGAGATTTATCTTCCAACAAGACAATGATCCCAAACATAAAGCCAAATCTGCAATGGAAGGTTCCCAAATAAACATATCCAGGTGTTAGAATGGCCAAGTCACAGTCCAGAGCTGAATCCAATCGAGAATCTGTGGAAAGAGCTGAAAACTGCTGTTCACAAATGCTCTCCATCCTACCTGAGCTCCAGCTGCTCACAAACGCTCTCCATCCAACCTCACTGAGCTCCAGCTGCTCACAAACGCTCTCCATCCAACCTCACTGAGCTCCAGCTGTTCACAAACGCTCTCCATCCAACCTCACTGAGCTCCAGCTGTTTTCCAAGGAAGAATGTGCAAGAATTTCAGTGCAAAACTGATAGAGACATACCCCAAGCCACTTGCAGCTGTAATCGCAGAAATAGGTGGCGCCACAAAGTATTAACTTAAGGGGGCCGAAAAATTTTGCATGCCCCACTTTTCATTTTTTTTTTTTTTAAAAAATTTTAAAATTTAAAATACAATTCGTTCCACTTCACAATTGTGTCCCACTTGTTGTTGATTGTTCACAAAAAAAATTAAATTTTATATCTTATGTTTGAAGCCTGAAATGTGGCAAAAGGTTGAAAAGTTCAAGGGGGTCGAATACTTTCGCAAGGCACTGTACCAGTTTCTGGATCATGGAGCTATTTAGTCTGTTTAGTTTTAGTGAATACATGATGTTCATGTATACATGCACATCTCATAAGTTTGCACATCATAAATTTTTATTTTTAGATGTTGTTGTACGTCTCAGGCTCTGCTTTAAACTAAATTTGTACACTTTTTTTTCTGTTAGAAAATGTTACACTTTGATGCAAAATTGGAAAAAGGTGCTCATAACTGTAAAGTGTTGAGCAGCATTTTCCCAATGTGTCAAGTATGCTGTCAATTCTTCACTCACCCTTTACTTGTATGTTGCAGTCATCAGCCACCTAGTGGAATAGGGACTCCCATTATCTCAGTAGGGCGAGGTGTAGAGTAACTACATACCAAAAATGTATGGCACTTCCCAATATTTTAAATGAAAAAAACATCTTACCATCCTCATAGTTCTTTAAATAGTCATCAGGACCAGGACCTCTATTCTTTGCTGGGTTCTTTATGTTCTGAAACTGTAAGAAATCAGTTCTTCTGCCACCAAACCTCAAGTAAGCTGGGGCCAGACCACGAGCAAGAGTCACAAGCCTTTTGGAGCTAGGAAGAAAAGGATAATCCATTAGTTATACAATGTAAGAAGACAATAGATTGTAAGTTCTTGTAAAAAGAGTCCTCACACCTTTTGTGTGATATGTCAATAGACTGTGACCATGCAATATCTGATTTAATCTGTACCTTTATCCCCTGCTTTATAAAGTACTGCAGAATATGTTGCTGCTATATAAATAAAGATTATTATTCATTAAAAGGACCTCACATTATTTTAAAATAATTTCTTTTCTAGTTCCCTGAGGGACAATACAAGTGACTCACCTGGTGCACGTGGATTGTTAAAATGCTGACTTTTGTTTTTTGCTTTTTATCGAGAAAAACTGGACAAGTGATATTGTATAATCCTCATCTATTAATACATATACTCTTTACAATAATTTTGCGCTTAGCATACCGTGCATAACATGGACCTGATTACAATGCCTGTTACATTGACGAATGTGGATGATATACATTCTCATGTTTTCCTCTAGGGCAGCGGTCCCCAACCTTTTTTCTACCAGGGACCGGTTTGATGCACGACAATTTTTCCACGGCCCAGTGGGGGCGGGGTTATTGGGGGCGTGGCTTGATGTTTAGAATCCCACACAAAAAAAAACCCTTATAAAGTGTATACTGTGTCATTTAGGGGTATAGTATGGGGTAACCAGTATTTTATAACTGGAGACTGATTGTCAGCTCTGTGGGTCACTATTATATTAATAATGCTGACCCACAGACATGACAATCAGTCTGCAGTTATATTGATCAGCATTATACATGAATATAATATACATATGTAATCAGCTCTGTCATTATAGATATATATGCCCCCTGTAATAAATAAATATAGCCCCCCAGTAGTGATAGTGATACATAGCTGCCCCCAGTAGTGATAGTGATACATAGCCGCCCCCAGTAGTGATACATAGCTGCCCCCAGTAGTGATACATAGCTGCCCCAGTATGTACATAGCTGCCCCCAGTAGTAATACATAGCTGCCCCCAGTAGTGATACATAGCTGCCCCAGTAGTGATACACAGCTGCCCCCAGTAGTGATAGTGATACATAGCTGCCCCCAGTAGTGATAGTGATACATAGCTGCCCCCAGTAGTAATGATATACAGCTGCCCCCAGTAGTAATGGTATACAGCTGCCCCCAGTAGTAATGATATATAGCTGCCCCAGTAGTAGGAATATAGCTGCCCCAGTAATAATGAATAAGCTGCCCCCAGTATATGGTATATAGCTGCCCCCAGTAGTATGGTATTAGCTCCCCCAGTAGTGTTATATAGCTGCCCCCAGTAGTAGGATATAGCTGCCCCCAGTAGTAAGATATTAGCTGCCCCCAGTAGTAGTGATATATGCTGCCAGTAGTAATGATTTAGCTGCCCCCTAGTATGATAAGCTGCCCCATAAATGGTATATAGCTGCCCCCAGTAGTAATGATATATAGCTGCCCCCAGTAGTAATGATAGATAGATAGCTGCCCCCAGTAATTATAGCTGCCCCCAGTAGTAATGATATAGCTGCCCCCAGTAGTAATGATAGATAGCTGCCCCCAGTAGTAATGGTATATAGCTGCCCCCAGTAGTAATGATATAGCTGCCCCCAGTAGTATGATATACAGCTGCCCCCAGTAGGAATGGTATAGACTTCCCCCCCTAATAATGGTATATAGCTGCCCCCAGTAGTAATGGTATATAGCTGCCCCCAGTAGTATATAGCTGCCCCCAGTAGTAATGATATATAGCTGCCCCCGTAGTAATGTAAATTAGCTGCCCCCAGTAGTTATGGTATATAGCTGCCCCCAGTAGTTGTGATATATAGCTGCCCCCAGTAGTAGTGATATATAGCTGCCCCCAGTAGTGATATATAGCTGCCCCCAGTAGTAGTGATATATAGCTGCCCCAGTAGTAATGATATATAGCTGCCCCCAGTAGTAATGATAGATAGATAGATAGCTGCCCCCAGTAGTAATGGTATATAGCTGCCCCCAGTAGTAATGGTATATAGCTGCCCCCAGTAGTAATGATATATAGCTGCCCCCAGTAGTAATGGTATATAGCTGCCCCCAGTAGTAATGGTATATAGCTGCCCCCAGTAGTAATGGTATATAGCTGCCCCCAGTAGTAATGGTATATAGCTGCCCCCAGTAGTAATGGTATATAGCTGCCCCAGTAGTAGTGATATATAGCTGCCCCCAGTAGTAATGGTATATAGCTGCCCCCAGTAGTAATGGTATATAGCTGCCCCCAGTAGTAATGGTATATAGCTGCCCCCAGTAGTAGTGATATATAGCTGCCCCCAGTAGTAGTGATATATAGCTGCCCCCAGTAGTAGTGATATATAGCTGCCCCCAGTAGTAATGATATATAGCTGCCCCAGTAGTAATGGTATATAGCTGCCCCTAGTAGTAATGGTATATAGCTGCCCCCAGTAGTAATAGTATATAGCTGCCCCCATTAGTAGTGGTATATAGCTGCCCCCAGTAGTAATGGTATATAGCGGCCACCATTAGTAGTGATATATAGCTGCCCCAGTAGTAATGATATATAGCTGCCCCCAGTAGTAATGATATATAGCTGCCCCAGTAGTAGTGATATATATCTGCCCCCAGTAGTAGTGATATATAGCTGCCCCCAGTAGTAATGATACATAGCTGCCCCCAGTAGTAATGATATATAGCTGCCCCCAGTAGTAATGATAGATAGATAGATAGATAGATAGATAGATAGATAGATAGATAGATAGATAGATAGATAGATAGATAGATAGATAGATAGATAGCTGCCCCCAGTAGTAATGGTATATAGCTGCCCCCAGTAGTAGTGATATATAGCTGCCCCCAGTAGTAATGATATATAGCTGCCCCCAGTAGTAATGGTATATAGCTGCCCCCAGTAGTAATGGTATATAGCTGCCCCCAGTAGTAATGGTATATAGCTGCCCCCAGTAGTAATGATATATAGCTGCCCCCAGTAGTAATGGTATATAGCTGCCCCAGTAGTAATGGTATATAGCTGCCCCCCAGTAGTAATGATATATAGCTGCCCCAGTAGTAATGGTATATAGCTGCCCCCAGTAGTAATGGTATATAGCTGCCCCCAGTAGTAATGGTATATAGCTGCCCCCAGTAGTAATGGTATATAGCTGCCCCCAGTAGTAATGGTATATAGCTGCCCCAGCATACAGTCAGGACAATTATAAAAAAAAAAGTAATAAGAAGTCACTCACCTTTCCCGGATCCTCGGCCGAGCTCCTCCTCCCCGGCAGCCGACAGCACTAAACGGCGCGGGGGGTGTGACGTCACTGCCCATCACAATCCCTGCGCCGCTCATCGCTGCAGATGCGGAGCTCAGTGAGCGCCGCATCTACAGCGAGAGGGAAAGCATAGGCGGTAATGCACCGCTCCTGCTTTCCCTGTAATGCAGCCGCATGCTGAGTGCAGCTGCTAGGTCTGCGCGGCCGCGCAGAGAAGATGCCGACTGCCCGGACTAAAGTCACCGGGCGGTCGGCATAAAGTGTAGCCGGCGCCGCGGACCGGCGGTTGGGGACCCCTGCTCTAGAGACATCACTGTTTATCTACTCTCATATCCTGTTGTTTATATTACTATTTTATATATGTTATCATAGAAAACTCAATAAAAATATGTTTTTTTTTTTTTAAAAAAAAAATAACTCACAAACAGACAAACTTTGTGTGACCAATGGTTCTCAAAAAATGGTCTGTGAGACCAATGGTTCTTGTAGAAATTGCTTTTACAAATAAATATGACGAGAATTGTAGTTTCTATATGTAACTTTCTTGACAATAGTGATTTCATTTCAGAATCCCCCCAAAAATCATTTGGTAGTTAACACATAAGTTAAAGATTTCATCCTTCATAGAGTCAACATATGGAGTGATATGGCCGCATGCCATGTATTTGTAACTTAATGTGATAAGAATCTGTAAATGGGCCATACTATCTAATTTCAAACCAAACAAATCTGTAACAGCTAACAAGTAAATGTTCTAGATAAAGGCCAAGAAATGGAAACAAATGATGATTTATTTTATTTTTTACACATAAATAACTGAGGGCCACTTGTATGAAAACTGTCTAGGTCTAAAATTCACTTTGTTGCCCATAGCAACCAATCAGAGCGCCCATTTCATATTTCCAGAGCACTATATGAAATGAAAGGGGAGCTTTGATTGGTTGCTATGGGCAACAAAGTGAATTTTAGACTTAGACAGTTTTCATACATGAGGCCCTAAGTCTTAAATAGTGCCCATCATTAAATGTGATATATGTTGATTAGGCACTTTATGAGATGCACTAAGGGGGGCATGTATGAATGGGGCTGTGCCTGTTTTCTGCCGTGCTTTGAGCCAAAAAAACTGTTATTTACCTGTTATATAGGTGTCTGAACAGTCATACGACAAAACTTGGCGCATTCTGCGCCAGAAACGCCAGTTTTGGACGCACAAGAAATTATGCAGTGCAAGGCATACCACACACCTTGCTTTATCAATATTCACATTGTAAAGGGCACATTAATAGTGTTATTGTACTGTAGTACAGGGTTCTCTACCTAATATGAGGGGACCCGTACCATAAAAGACATGATAGCTGGAGGCAATTTTAAAAATTTTGCCTTGAGGTTTAAAAGTTTCTGGTTATGCTCTCTCCACATCAGGTTTGAATTTTCCTTCAAAGATATACATCACAAGGATTTCCCAATGTGTACCTCCAATGGAAGGCTCCAATATATGTCACTGTATATGCGTATAACAGCATATGTTGCTTTTAGGCACCCATGTAAAAAAAATATATATCTGCATGGAAACTGTTTTCTACTACATTTTCTTTTTATGCAGCAAAAAAAGAAAAAAAAATGTATATCAATGCATACCAGACCGACAGATGCCTGAAGGCATTCACTGGATAAGCAGAACCCTATGGCTAAAATTTGGCATATACACTAAGAGCCACATGTATGAAAACTGTCTAGGTCTAAGACTTTTTTTGTTGCCCTTAGCAACCAATTAGTGCTCCCCTTTCACTTCATATAGAGCTCTAAAAAAGGAGAGGGGCACTCTGATTGGTTGCTATGGGCAACAAAGAAAGTCTTACACCTAGACAGTTTTCATACATGTCTCCCTAAGGGTCTACAAACATATGCACTTCAGAAATGACTAGCGTCCATCTTGATCAGTCATTTTCATACTAATGTGGACATTTCCTTATAAGCAAAAGGGAACCTGTCACATAGGTTATGCCCCTCCTGCTGAGGACAGCACCACCTAGTCCTGGGTCCCTTATTGAGCATTTAATGCTCAAATCTTATTCATGAGCAGGTGTTAGCCCCGCCCACCAATGGCTAGCCCCGCCCACTGACTGTTATTCTCATGTTTCTGCCTATTCAAAGTAATAGGTTTATTAGTTGAGGTGGGTGCGGCTAGCCTCAGGTGGGGGGGGGGGGGTATAAAAAACTGACTCTCTTCATGAATCTTTTCTGGCTAAAAACTGCAGGTTTGAGCACTAAATACTCTAAAACTCCAGCATTTTACAGAATAAGGGACACAGTGCTGGGAACAGCAGGTCTGACACTAGCTTGTGCTGCCCTCCCCAATGGGGGCGTAACCTTTGTGCCAGGTTCTCTTTAAAGGGGTTTTTCCTTATATAAAAACAAAAATAATGAAGGTACTACTGCCCCCCCCCCAAAAAAAAAACAAAAAAAAAACACATCGTACTCCCCTTCAACCTGACATTCCTTCCAGCACTGGCTCTGCAGTGTCTCTCCACTGTCTTTTGTTTATTTTTTTGCCTCGGCCAAACAGGATGTCACCACTGCAGCCAATCAGCGGCTGGAATCTAGCAATAAACAGAAGCCAGGGAGAGACACCTCAGACTCAGCTCTGGAAGGGATGTGAGAAGGAAGGGGAGTATGAGGGTTTTTGTATTTTTTATTTGGCCAGTAGTACCTTCATTAGTGAGTTTTTTTTATATTGGAAAACCCTTTAACGAGTGATGACAGATACGTATAAGTTCCAATTGCAGTGGTAACACATTTAAATTCAGGTGTTTTGTAGGAGGATTCCTCAATCCTACACATAGCTATAAAGTAATCAATGGCCCACCAAGAAAATTAATACAGAGATAGATTTATTGACCAAACCGGAGGTGATAATTTACAAGTATCAAACATTCATGTATATGTTTATAGGATCAATGAGTATAAGACCACCATCATACGGATTATGCTGGATCAGGAATCCTCAAAAACACTTCAAATCTTCATACAAACATTTTATTGGTAAAAAGGACAACGTCTCATGCAACATTGCAATTTATCAAATCCACATAATACAAGCTAGACAGCATTCATCCTTAAACCAAAAGGAGATAGGTGGTGAAGCAAAGATGCACACTTGTAATATGCAACCAGGGACAGTTCAATGGCATAACACATTCAAAATAAAGCTTTTTTTTATTCTAAATGTTAACAAATAAAAACAAATCACATTAATATACCTATAAATAAGGTTTGTAGCAAATATTCTAATAGCAACAGAGACGAGCTGAAAGATATTTCCATCACAAGGAAAATAATCAATAACTGCATAAAATTCTTATAAAAATATTCTATAAGAAAATAGACATAATTTTGAGCAAAATATAGAAAAGGCCATTGCTTAACTGGAATGGCTCAAAAAAATTATACAAGTGATTCCATAAACCATTTTTTTTTAATTGAGAAATTATTTTCTAAAAATGTATAAATAAAAAATAACAAAATTGACTAGTAATATGATAAAATAACATTAAAAATAATAAAATGGTCCAATATTATTATACTACAGGCTAAAAATATGGTGGTCAGGGATGTTACACGACCAACTCTAATGCTTCAAATAGTCTCTGGGGTGTTATCCAATACATTTCAACCCCCTCCAGACACTTCTTTATCTTTATCTTAACGTCAATGCCAACAACTGAGTTATCTCTTTTACTTGTAATTAACATCCGGTAACATTTCTAGATTTTTTAGTATATCAAGAAACATTTCTACAGAAACTTCTTTAAAATCCATAGACTGTAAGGCCATGTTCACACGGCTTAAAATGGCGCGTATTTCGGTCCGTAATTACGCGGCGAAGTGCGCCAATTACGGGCCTAAAACGGCCATTTCATTACGGTATTTCCATGTTCTAATAGAGAAATATGATTTACTAGCGGCGTATACGCGCCGGTGGCAATTCATGTCAATGGGCGGGCGAAGTGCCGGCCCCACGCTCACTCCCCGACTCCCGCCCCGCCCCCGTCCACACGGCGTAATTGCGGGGCGTAATTACGTCCCGCAATTAAGCCGTATGAACATGGCCTAAGGGTAAGTTCATGTGGAGTCTTTTGGGCCTTATTTTTGCGCGCATTTTGGGCATAATTTCACCAAAATACGGCCCAAACAATGTGCAACACAGTTGCCATAGACTTCAATGTCAAAAATGTGTCAATCACATGTCATGTATTCTACAATATTAATTTTGCGAGTGTGCAAAAAAGTAAAATTTCACTTCTTTGCGGCAGTATATGCCGCAGAGTGGTTTAAAGTATAGAAGGCAGGAAACTGCCTCCGGCCATTTACATGGCGCATATTAGCTCTTAAATTATGGGCTATCCACAGTATTTATGGCACGCAGTTTTGCGCATCGCTAAACACTGTGTGAACAGCTACCTTGATTTGAGAAGCCAGACTATTCGGAAATGAAAGGAGAGTGACCGTTTTTTGTAGGATCTGAAACAATTGCACGCAAGCTGCTACGTATTATAAGCTAGCCCAAATGAATAGGGCACATTTTCTTATTAAACATTATCCAAAATCCTTAACTGAGCAAACTTATGAGAGAGCTAGTAACCTACAAAATGATTGTTTAGCAGAAGGAAGGATCCTAAAACAGATAACAATAAAATTTCCTATAATTTTACCACTACATATAGTTCACAACATAAAGCGATATTTGATATCATAAGGACCCATTGGCCCCTACTTTTTCGAAATCCACACTACCTAGAGTCCCCTGGATATTTTGGAAAGTACGCACCTGGAATATATTCTGGCACCTCGCCAACCCAGGAGGCCAGCTAAAGCGTCTTCTACAATTGGGGAAAGGATCATATCATTGTGGTAAATCCAGATGCTTGTGCTGCATTGGGATGGCATTAAGAAATTTACATTTTTATGCCATTCAATGTCACTGCAACCTGCAATAAGTAGGTCAAACCTTCCGCAATTGCTTCGACGTCTAAATCAGCAAAGAGACAACTTCAAAAGAGGGTTCCTGAACCAGAGCTTATGGAGGCATTTTGATTGAAAACACCCCTAAGGACCCTGTTCATATACCATTACACCTTTAGATTATATACCATGCCATATAGGTAATTTTTTAATAACCAGGAAATGTATAGGAACACACCCTATAGACTCTTTGTCAGAGGGGATTAAACAAAGCATTTCAGTTGGACATATAACATCCCCGACCAACTTATTTTCAAAGCTTATAGTATAATAATATAGGACCTTGTGTATTTTATTATTTTTTATTATTTCATATTATCATATTATCAGTTGATCCAATCATTTTTATTTACATACATTTTAAAAAATAACTTCCTGGTTTAAAAATGTTTATGGAATCATCAATTGAGCAATTTTATTTTTGAGCAATTGCCCCTCTAGCAATTTTCTTCTCTATGTTTTACTTTTTTTGCTCCATATGATGTCTTATATCTTATAGAATATTTTTGCAATTATTTTATTGTTTTCGTCGGGATGGTAATTTATATATACTGGCTCTCAACTCTCAAACCTTAATCCTTAGTATGTTTTATTTTATGTAGATGTTTATACATATATTAATATGATTTACATGTGTCTTTACATTATATTATTTAGTGTTTTGGCAGAAAAAAAGCTTTAATGTGAATATGTTATATCATTGGTCTGTCCCTGATTGGATATTTCGAGTGTACATCTTTGCTTTCCCACCTATCTCTTTTTTGGTGGGTGGTTTAGATATGACTGGTGTCTGGCTTGCATTATGTGAACCTGATGAAGTGCCATACCGCATTAAACGCATTGTTCTTTCTTTTACCAATAATGTGAGCATGAAGATTTGAAGTGTTTTCTAAGGATTTCTGGTCCAGTGCCATATAACTTTCTCCTCTCATCACCCCAAAACAGACAACTGGAAAAAGGTCCAGGATGGACCGAAACATTGTACAAGATATTTAGCAATGCATTGGTATGTTTATCATTATATATAATGAATACACACAAACATATGCACATACATTTTCTATATACACAAAACAAATGGTGATCAATGAATCGATCTTCTTTGATTTATTTTTCCTTGTGTGCCATGGATTCTTTTCAAAGCTAAGGCTACAAATAAGAACCATGTAGACAACCATTTTTGTTGCTTCAGATTTTTCTTTTTTCTACTACATTGTTAAACAGATAGAGGAAAATATTAAATTAACATTGTGATTAACCAGTTTTTGAATTTGAATTTGATTCCATTTTCAGGACTCGAGGGCTATGCAACTTCTTCTACTTGATTTTCAGAATCAGTTTTAGGCTGGGTCTACACAGCAAATGCAAAAATGTTCTACATTTTGACATTTGCTGTACCGTGTTTCTTGGTGCGGTTTTGCGCAAAAGCCTTGGTCGGTTTTCGAATTTGCCATCGGCCCAGTAAAATTGCATGTACGGGAATCCAACAGCAATCCAGTGGAATCCTGCTGCAACATGTTGCATTTTCCAGCAGATTTTAAACTCCATGGTAAAAAATCCGTGCTGTAGAGAATACAGCGCAGATTCATTTATTGCTGTCTGTGCAACACAGTGTACCGACGGATTTTCGGCGGCTTCAAAATACTGAATCCGCCAAAATTTTGGTCCTGTGTAGACCTAGCCTTAGGGCCTCATAAACATCATCATCGGATAGAGACATAAAATGCAAATACAAAGTAATATTTATATCAGTAATATCTCCACAAGTTTATTTTATTTCTTAAAATTTGTGTTGTTTGTATAATTATATGCATTTTATCTGTATTATATTTTTCTGTGTTATATTAATGTATCTATTATCTATCTTATATCTCTTTCTCATCTGTCTAATAGCCATCTAGTATCTCTTTCTATATCTATGCAATATATCTATTATATCTAATATATCTATTATATATCTAATATATTACATATCTATCTATCTATCTATCTATCTATCTATCTATCTATCTATAAATATATATATATATATTATCTATATCTATCTACATATCTATATCTATTACATATCTAATATATCTATTAATTAATCTAATCTCTCATATCTATCTAGTTTATATTTATCTATCTATATATGCATAATACAAACCTACAGCTGTAAAATATGCCTCTGTATTACATATTCCTTTTCAAATTTTCCTTTGACTTGTATTGAAAGATTACAAGTATTATATGGCATTTTATGAAACATACTGCAGATTCTCTATGGAAATACAGTCACAAAAACATATAGACAAGTATAATGCACCATTAATTTACTGAATACCATTTTATAGGATAATGTATCAGTTTGCATAAACAGACAAAGAAGGGATCCATCACAGAATTAAGGTTATGCCTCTGATGAAACACAAACAAAGGCATTCTAAGAAAGGCAAAGTAAATATATTTTCTAGCAGCAAATTCAACCTTTAGAATGAAGAGGAGTGCTGAGGTTACTGATTCCAGACATATCATACAGACTAAGCTAAATATACCAAGCTGTAGAGATCTGCTACCAATCCAATGAGGGTTCTGACAGTTTTCATTGGATCATTAAGTGACATAGATGCCAATATATTTGCAATGAATTTGAGACTGGTTTCCAGTAATGTAAAAAATGGTTTCCACGGCTGTAAATAGAATTTATTTCCATTGCTAAACATGAACTTTTAATTCTTTTAACATCATGATCATAACATTTATAAGTAATGACTGTAAAACAATTTTAAACAATTTGCATACAATAAATGTTTCAGTTGCATAGACTTAACGACTGTTGTTATGATTTTATCACTGATGTCTATTGTTATGTGGAAGGAGTGTGACCTTTACAAATAAATATAGGTACTATTTCACTAGGGCTTCACATACTAGAACACAGAAACAGTTTAGAATTACAGAACAGTAGGCACATCATACAACATTGAGGTAATGTATTCTCCCCTGGAAACCATGCTCTTGGGGACAAATACCTCTGTAATATGCCATACAACAGAACATAACATGATTGGTTTCCATATTCATTTAGAGGCATTCAAAAGGTACAGTATGATACAGTAGCTGTTCACACAGATCCGTAATATGTCCCTGTACATGAGCCCTTAGATGATACTTTTACTTCCAGCTCAGAAGAATAATTGAAGTGTAGGTATCTTTAGATACATTACGAACAAATTAATAATTATAATATACTAGACTGGAGTGGTCAGCCACATAATCAGTTACAAATCCTCCAAATGACAAACAAGTATGTGACACATAACAGTTATAATTTTAACACTTATAATTATGAATGCCTCAAAATTTCACCTCAAAATTACATATGCTCCTATGTTACATGTGATAGAAACAACACCATTGCCAAGATCTAGCATCACATTGGCAGGACTATATCTATCTATCTATCTATCTATCTATCTATCTATCTATCTATCTGTCTCATACATATATATATATATATATATATATATATATATATATATATATAAATATATATATACACACACATATAATATATACATATATATATATACACACATATATATATGTGTATATATAACGTGTGTGTGTGTGTATATATATATATATATATATATATACACACACATATATGTATATATATATATAATATATATTTATATATATAAATTTTATATATATATATATATATACATATATATATATATATATATATATACATACATACACACATTTATAGAGAGAGCAGACCTACACATATACATTTCTAGATGTATATATGTATGTGTGGAGAGTTTGTTTATTTTTTAAATTATCTTTTGGCAGAAATCAGTTTCGTGCCCACTGCTGGTAGACGGAACATGATAGGGAGGCAAAACACCTGTTCCAGATGTCTATAATGATTTTCAATACTATTGCTGAAGAGTCAATCTGACTTTTTAAGAGATGAAGCAATATATTTTCACAGACCATATAACGCAACAGAGAAAAAAAAATTGAAGGACCAATAAACAATGACATGGTGCATGATGTTACCAATCAATACTCTCAGTGCCCATATTGCATAGAAGAAAGACAAACCACATAGTCTACAAAAACAATCCTTTCTTAATATTTCTGCTAAATATCCCACTTTTGGGCATACTTGTTTAGCTGAAGCATTCCACATACCAACTTTTCTAAGGTTGCTTGCGAAGGAGTAAGTCTTCCTTAAGACCATTTTGCATCCATACAGTTAAAGCACTGTACTTTTCAAATTCTTCTAGTTTGCTGTCAATATTTGTATAGGTGCCTATGTTCTAAACCCCATCCAGTACTGTCTGGGAGTTTTGTATTGGCTTTGACAATAAAACCCTAAAATCATCATTCTTATAGTTGATTCTCTTTATTAGACTCAGAGACACCACAGGGGCTGCCACCACACTGGTGTTTTTGTATCTTTTTTAACATAGTCAATAAACAGATCTCATTCATTCCTAGAGGACTTAGCTGATAAGAAAAACTGATTAAGTTTGTCATCAATTTCTGCTCCGTGGTTTGGACTTTTCATGATCTTTTGTTTTTGTACAAAAACATATAAAAACAGACACAGGTGAATACTGACAGCTGCAAATGTTGGTTCCTGTAAAATAGAAATCTGATCCTCACCAAACTGATTCCTTAGACTTGGGAAAGGTGCATTTCTGCATCAGCTCTATTCCAATTTTATATTTATATATATATATAATATATATATATATATATATATATATATATATATATATATATATATATATATATATATATATATACATATATATAAATATACATATATATGGATCTGTCTAATATTAACTTATTAATTATCTGTTACATATCTCACTTATCTCTAATACCTATCTAGTATCGATTTATCTATGTAATACATGTATGTATGTATGTATATGGTTCAAGTCTCTCCATCTATATAACTTATATCTTTACAATATGTATCTCTGATCTATCCATCATATAATATATATATATATATATAATATATATATATATAATATATATATATATATATATAAATCTCTCATATTTGTCTATTATCTACTCTAGATCTATCTATTATACATACATATAATTTAATTAATCTCTTAACTGTCTATCTCAAATCTGCCTACCTCGTATCTAGCTATATATCTATTCATTACTGTAACGCTATGACCTTCTTCTTTCAATACAACAGAAAGGGATGAATAGTAATTGATAAGAAAAAAATCACACAAGTGTGCTGCATCTTGTTCTACTATATATTTTTTAGGATCTAGCTCCCATCTATCTATCTTTCTATCTATATACCTTGCTATTCACATCTGTCTATTTCATAACCATCTATCTTCAGTCTATTTATCTTGCAGACTATCTGCTCATCTTCAATCTATGTAGGATTAACATCCATCCATCCAAAATTGCCATGACATGTACTGCAAACCATAGCTGATGACAATGATCAATATTATGAGAAAAAGTGAAATACCTTACGCAGTAACTTTACCCATGTACAGTGCTTATAAATAAAAGAGAAATAAACTATTAACATAAAGTGATTCGCTGTACAACAAGATGATTGTAAATCAGACACTCCACACACACAATGAATTAGAAATAATAATTGAGGTAACATAACAGTTACAGGCACAGCCCAGTCTAATCTGCAGCAAGTCATGGATCAAATTAAATGAAAGAATTTTGCTGATGCATTTGTAGTAGTGTGCAGGTTCCAGTAATGGCTCACATCACAGACTTGAGTGAACACATTCTGCTGCCTGTATGATTTTATATAGCAGAGAAACTTTAATGATCAAAGTCGTTTTAAACTGCTTTTACAGTTCACATGTTTTGTGCAGTTGCCTCAGAAACACAGTGGAGAGATTTTGGCTTCTAATATTTATTTGTGGAGCCAGAGAAAAGACAGGATCTGGAGTTCTGAGGAGCCTGAGCAGTCTGTGGAAGGCTCTCAGTCTCTCTGTCCTACTAATCTGTTTATGGCACTCACAGATTACTGAACACGTCTGTGGCCCCTGTCCCTCACAGTTATCTACCCTTCCAAGACCTCTAATTGTTGCTTATGTGCAAGCAGAAGGGTTATTTTCAGACATAACTGATAAATTTCTGAAATGCTTTTTACATTGCAAACATGTGCATCTTAATGGAAACCAGTTCTGCTCTCCATTAGAACATGCTTTCAAAAAAGGAAGGAAAAAATGGTTTAGAAATGGAGTATCGATTTCATTGCATGACATGAACTCCTCTCTGCTGCTGCAGCATTATTACACTCAGCCTTGTGGGCTTACCTCAGAAAGTCTAACCAGCCATCCCGGATGATAGAGGGGTCCAGCTGAACAGAAAGGAAGTTCTCACTCACAGTCCTGATAGGGGTTTTGGTGTTGACATCAAGGAGAATCAATGTCCTTCCTTTCACACCTGAGGACCTGGAGACAGGGAACAGTTTCCTTTCCCCAATTTGAGGGGATGCTGAGCCCCTGGGGATCCTGATGATCAATAATGTGAGCACCAGGTAGACCTCCAGATGATGGGAGCAGAGGGGCATCATGGTGCAGCAGAGGAAGGAACCCTTTGATCGCTCTCTTCTTGCACACACCGTTATGCTGGTCGCAGGGAGGCTCACTGGGAAACTAATTGCCCTTATTTCAAGTGCATGTCACCGAGCCTTTTTTTTTTTTTTGCTATGTTTTGGTGCTGCTGGAGGGGAAACCCACGCCCCTGACCAGCCTTAAAGCAGCTTGGGCCAAAAGTCCCAGTCACCCAGCACCGCCCATTTAAGAGATTCAGGCTGCAGGCTCATCTGCTTGTGCTGCCGAAAGGTAAGGTGAATCCTTAACCCCATGTGAGCCACTGTTACGTCCAGAAAGATGTTAACATGTACTAATTGTATCACTCACATACTATGCGCCACAGTGCAGGCGCGATGCGACAATTCTGTCTGGACGCCACATGCACTACTCGCTCTACTTACACGTGTACTAGGTAGATGTTACAAATCTCGTTCTTTGTGCACATATTCTATACTTCACACCTCTGTTATATAGAGAAGTGGTGAGTGTGCTGGGGCTGCTGACTGTATACATGCCCTGGTGAGTGTGCTGGGGCTGCTGACTGTATACATGCCCTGGTGAGTGTGCTGCGGCTGCTGACTGTATACATGCCCTGGTGAGTGTGCTGGGGCTGCTGACTGTATACATGCCCTGGTGAGTGTGCTGGGTGAATGCCCTGCTGGGGCTGCTGACTGTATACATGCCCTGGTGAGTGTGCTGGGGCTGCTGACTGTATACATGCCCTGGTGAGTGTGCTGGGGCTGCTGACTGTATACATGCCCTGGTGCTGGGCGAATACCCTGCTGGGGCTGCTGACTGTATACATGCCCTGGTAAGTGTGCTGGGGCTGCTGACTGTATACATGCCCTGGTGAGTGTGCTGGGGCTGCTGACTGTATACATGCCCTGGTGAGTGTGCTGGGGCTGCTGACTGTATACATGCCCTGGTAAGTGTGCTGGGGCTGCTGACTGTATACATGCCCTGGTGAGTGTGCTGGGGCTCCTGACTATATACATGCAAGGAGTGTGCACAGGGCACAGTTTACCTTCCAGCTATGGGCTAGATCCTGCTGTGCAGTGTGTGTTGGACATATTCACACTATGCAATGCAAGCACGATTGTTACCATCCATAAATGACTGCATAGTTCATACATTTTATGTAGCAATCATGTGAATGAATCCTTACAGTACATGCCTTGCCTGCATAGAGGAATCCACAGTACAAGGCAGAAGCCCGATTGTAATGTCTAGGTGTAGAGAATATACTGAATATAGATTGCATTCTGCTATTGTGCCTTGTTAGCACAGATAATATACAATATAAAACTTCCATGTCACTGACAATTGTCTAGGAATGTGTATAGATTATATTTGTCTTTTTTGCATTTTGTGTGCTGTGCAGAGATTGGGGCTCATAATCTGATCTAATAATTACAGATTTAATCCCTAGATATGATAGTATTTACAATGTGGATGATATTAGATTATGAGACCATAATCTGTTCTAATTCAAAATAAATACAGATATAATACCTAGATATGGTAGCTAGTATCTACACTGTAGATTATATTAGATTATGAGACCATTGGGGCTCATAATCTAATCTAATCATTACAGATTTAATACCTAGAAATGCTAGTTAGTATTTACAATGTAGATGATTTTAGATTATGAGACCATAATCTGATCTAATTCTAATAATTACAGATATAATACCTAGATAGGGTAGTTAGTATCTACAGTGTAGATTATATTAGATTATGAGACCATTGGAGCTCATAATCTAATCTAATGATTGCAGATTTTATACCTAGATATGCTAGTTAGTATTTACAGTGTAGATCATATTAGATTATGAGACCATAATCTGAGCTCATTCTAATAATTACAGATATAATACCTAGATAGGGTAGTTAATATTTACAGTGTAGATTATATTAGATTATGAGACCATAATCTGATCTCATTCTAATAATTACAGATATAATACCTAGATAGGGTAGTTAGTATTTACAGTGTAGATTATATTAGATTATGAGACTATTGGGGCTCATAATCTGATCTAATTCTAATAAATACAGATATGATACCTAAATCAACCAATTAGTAGTCACAGTGTATTAACCGTATATGTAATGATTAATTTGTAATATTACTATATATTAATATATATAAAGTCTCTGTATGTATTTGAGCAATAGCATATATTTGATAATAATAATTTTACAGCTAATGTAGTAGCTTTTAAGCATTTTGTTAACCCTCTTTTTATTATTTGGAGAAGTATACAAAAAGAGGTAAATGAATTTACAAGTGGAATAATTTATGATGATTGCACTAAAGATGCTATATTTGAAGACCATGCAGTGATTGTTATTGCTTAGAGATCCCTAGCTAAATAAAATCCTCCCAAATAAACCTAAGATAAACTACAGAAGGGCTGCTACCTTGAAAAATACCCCAGCCCCTAGTAGGCTACGTATCATACTAAATTCCAACAAGGTTTAAAAATGCAGCATGCTGTACAGAGGTTCTGCATGACCACAAGGAATTGTATTCCCCTCCACGGGAGAAATTCTTAAAATGAAACACCACATGACATATCAGTGGGAAGATGTGGTGTACTTGATTCAGTGCTGCTGTCAGTAGCAATATACTACTCTAGGCTTGCAGAAACAATTGAACCCACATCTATGAATGTAAAACGGGGGTCTCTTAAGCACGGTCTCTCTAGACATTGCTTAGTGAGCACCCAGAGATCATTAACCCCTATATCACTCCTATCGACTTGGTGCCGCTGGTGGTTCAATCAAAGTCAATTAGAAAAACTAAAGAAAGAAAGAGGTACAAACTGCAGACTAAACAACCGCATGAGATTCCTGAAGTTGTAGGCTAGCAGTGTGTTATTGCCAGGAGGAGCTAATAGAGGAACACGGTCAATCTCCATTAACTCTCTAATAATAATAATAATGATCTTTATTTATATAGCGCCAACATATTCTGCAGCAGTTTACAATTTGGAGGGTGTAGGTACAGACAAAAGACATACATTGCACAATGAAAAGCTACTTACAGATGAGACACAAGGTGAGGGCCCTGCTCGCAAGAGCTTACAATCTATTAGGTTATATGGGTGAGACGAAGGGTAAGAAGTGCTAGATTTACAATGGTCCAGCCATGTGACATAAATATGGGGGTTGTTTTATGTAGCATTTGGATGAACCTGCCACCCAAATAGTACATCTTTATACAGTTAAGTGCTGAAAATGAGCTGAGTGCGCTAGGGAGTGTGGGGGGGGGGTATTAGCATCAGGGATTCTGGTAATATACTTTAAAGCTCGGGTATTTTACTACTTTGATATATTTATCATCAGGTATCTTGACTGCCAGGAGGAACTAAAGAGTATTAAGTTACCAAAAGGGTGTTTTTTATCAAGTGTATGCTGTTTTATGTTTATAAATGCCTTTATAATCCTTTAAACCAATGCTCCATATCTAGGTAGTTTGGCTGCCAGCAGGAACTAAAGAGGATTGCGTTAACAAAAAATTTTTTTTAATCATCCAGTGTATAATGTCTGATTATAAATGCCTCTATAATTGTTGACTATTGTTCCTTATTTAGGTAGTTTGACTGCCAGGAGGAACTTAAGAGGGTCATGTCACCAAAAAGGTTTTTATCATCCTTTGTATGCAGTTTGATGAATATCAATGCCTCTACAATCTTTGAACTACTGTTCCTTATTAAGTTCTATTGTTTTCTATTTCAATGTTTACTATTTCAATGTTTACTATTTCAGTATGCATTGCTTATATTTTATGTCTATGTGGATTCCCTATTACTTATTATAACAGCATCCATATATTTATTTATTATGTTTTTACATGCATGGACTTTTAAGTAAATTTTAATGTATTTTAAAGTAATTTGTATGAATATGAGATGTTTAAAGGTGATGACTAGCTGTAACCTTTGACCTTTTTCATATAAGAAAGGACATGATGTATTAGACCTGATGAAGTGCGGAAATGCATTGCCTGTATATGTTTTATGTTTTTTTTATTTAATAATAAAATAAATCACTTTTTAAGCTTATCAGAGAACCAGTGCTGTTATGTAGCACCTAAGTCGGCTGTAGAAAAAATATATATATTGTACATAGTCCAAAAACTATACCAGTTATATATTGCAGTGTGGAGGTGATAATTGCAACTGATTAGTTAATTACACTGTTATTATGTAAATGTTCCCTAATCTATTCACGGTTAGTTTACATGACACTGTGCAAAAACATATTCACTAGATTTTATTATGCATTAATGCATATTTAAAGATACACTGTCTAATGTATAAATATAATGAATACATTAATTTATATCGACATGTAAAATATAAAGTGTGTGTGTGTGTGTGTGTGTGTGTATATATATATATATATATATATAAATTCTATTAAGTGGCTAAATGGTCACCATATGTTTCCTTATTTAGTTGATATAACAAAGGACAGAATGACCCCTAATAATAATCAAATGAATTATGTAGAAGTATACAGCGTCTAATATTCCACAACTGAGAATGATTCAGTGTCTTCATTACTATAATCCTGAACTGTGCTTGAGTTAACTTTTAATATGTTTATTATCATGATATATACATTAATATTCTCAGATGCTTTTGTGGGTAATATACACCATATTATTTTAATACTTAAAAATACAATCTGCAAGGATTTCATAGTTGACAGAAATGATATTACCCTACAATACCGAGAATTCTATACTTAATCTACAATATAAAAATATTGTAATATAGACCCAATGATATATTTATGCAACATAGATAGATAGATAGATAGATAGATCAGCACAAGAATGTGGTTGCCAGTGGATACAGCCCCTGCTTACAGGGCTGAAACCAACTAGAGAATTATCCAATGTCCTGCTCCAGTCATTGGGATTTTTTCTAGCTATATAGGTAGATATTGGACCTAAATAAGTGTTTTATCCACATGAAACACATCGCCTAATATGTATGTATTTTTCATTTAAATAAATGATTCTTTTGTGATCCAGCATGTATGTATACTACTTTGTCTTTCTTTACCAGATTGACCAGTGTTCTTGATTACTGTACAAATCATGCAGACATAAGTATCCTATAACATGATTTACCTTTTTATCTTTACTCCTCATCCCCGTTAGATGCTTTATGTTGACATAGTTAATTATGATTTACTGAGGCAGTGTATCAATAGGAGAAGAGTAGACCACATCAGATACTTTGCGCTTAACATTTCACATACAGTACATAGGGAGGGAACTCAAGTAACTAAACATCAAACTAAAGCTCAGTAACATTATCCATATTGCATGTAAAAATGAAGAGGAGCTGAGTTTCTTCTTTGCCACAACTCACTGTATTCATAGGATTGAAGGTAGACCTTTTTAGTGGCCATCAGCTCTGCTCCATTTTATCACTATCCTTATATACTGGAACTAATATGGGATGCTTATTGTAACTATAGGAAGCACAGATGACTTATCGCTATGTCATGAACGTCTTCTTCTTAAGCCCCTGCTGAGACCTTTAACTACTGACCTGCAGTGTGGGTATGATCTTACATACAGTTTATGAAAGCAAGAATATTTGTTTAAAGGAATTAACTATGTTTAAAGAAAATAATAACCGCGTGATAAATAAAGCAAATGAATATACAGGTTATATTAAAATCAATAGATTAGATTAGGGTACTATCACATCTGCATGTAGCCCATACTCTTCACAAATTTGAAGGTGTGTTTTAAAAGGAAATGCAAAAAATAAACACTACCAGATTGACTTCACTTCTGTTAGGTTGAAGCGTCAGCTCATTTTCGATATTTTAGAGTCTAGACTTTGGGTTTTGAGAATTGATGCATGAAACAGCGTTAATAGAATAAAGAATGTGCAGTAATATGAAGTACATAGCAATACAAGATAATGAACTTGTTAGTAAATACCATGATACAGCAATATTTACCAGTTGTGTTATTTATGAACCCAATGACATATAATATCTGAAAACTAGTAACTGGAAATATCATATGGCTGATAAGTAGGGACCCACTTTAAAGAGGTCACCGTGAAGTGGAAAGTGGGCTTATACCGTTTGCTCAAAAAGTATACTAAGAACCTCATGTTCATTTTGTAAATAATTGCTAAGAAGCAGTAGATCAATGTATGGGTAGTGGATGTGCGCTCCATGTCGCTCCATCCCAGGTATTTTATACACATCTATATATAAACTTATTGATGGGGACAATGACAGCCACACTTGGTGAATGCACTGAAGATGTCTTATTCGTCTTGATAGAGAATTATTGTACAATAAATTATGTGTATAGTCTACAGCTTTTATGAAAAAAAGCATTATAATGTCCTAACTACTGGCTGATACCTTGGCCTCTATTACAGGCCAGTGAGCATAGTGCAGGGCAGGCAGACATTCATCTGAAATCATTATATGAGGTATGGCAGTATTTCAGATATCACTGATCTCATTGTTCTCATAGATGTGGAGCAGAGTCATGTTATTCCTTTTTGTCTTGATTATCCATGTAAAAAGAACAGTATATATTAAAGTAACTGATCTTCCAGACTCACAAAAGTTTGGAATATCAATGCTGTGCAAGACCTAGTAAATCATTTCAAGGATTAACAACGCCACCTGCTGTCCACCCTGAAAATCACTGCCGACATAAAAAACTTGAGAATTAAACATAGTTAATAAATAGGTTTTATATAAACTTCAGACCCCTCATCATATCAGAGTATGCAAGTTATATGCACAATTTCTGAAGCTTCTAAAGAACATTGTAGGGAAAGGGTATAGAAGGTAGCTGTAAGGTTCACAGCACCTCTGACAGTCCTTCTCTTCACTGAAGGCTGCATGCATTTGGCTCTGGCAAGGAAAAGCCATTAGCAAAAAATCCTGGGGAAAGGAGAGAAAATGTTTCCCTTTTCCTGGATTTTCAGCTTCAAAAGGAGACCCCTAACTGTGACCAGTGTCTGGGATCCCCACAGCTCCTAGACCTCTAAATCCACAAACTGTCCACTTAACTGTTTCAGGGACATCTCCCAGTTTAGCTCATATGTCAGCGACAAACTGTGAGACATTAGTTGGTTTTGTTTTTTTCATAGTAGGATCATAACCGGAATGTAAGAGTAGGAAACTAATAGAATATCATCATTATTCCACATACAGGCCTATGCTGACATCTATCTATCTATCTATCTATCTATCTATCTATCTATCTATCTATCTATCTATCTATCTATCTATCATAAAACCGTAGCAATATCAAAGATCCAAGGTAAAAAAAACCTGTCTTTATTATATCAATAAAGTCCCATGGTTCAGCTCTATCCGGAGCCATTCTGAAGCACACAATAGTGGAGGTACAAGGTATAAATAGCCATGCTCATACAGAATTAGCACATGTGCTAATTGATCAATAATTAGTCATATATTAAATACAAGGGGCCTCATTTATGATAACTGTCTAAGCCTGTTCACAACGGTTTTTTTTGGGCGCGGATTGGCCGCCGTACTCCCGCGCCGGATTTTGGCTCTTCAGTACGGCCCCAATCCGCGTGAGTCATACGGTAATCCCACTGCTCTCATGAGAACATGGAATCCGTCGCTTCTCCCGCTCGGCGAATCCGCCGCGGGGGGGTGGGGGGGGGGGGTGTCTGGAACATCACATTATTTACGGGGTAATGCCGAAAAACAATGCATTGTTATGGGGCCGGTTTGCGGCGCCGGCCGCCCGGCCGTCCGCCTTTTTTTCATGCGAGTTTGTGAGCTCAATACGGCTACACAAATCCGTGGGGGGAATAACCCGTGTGAACACGGCTAATATTAAGGGGTGTTTCACATGGAGGTTTTTGATGCGTTTTTGATACTTTTTTGTCCAAAAGCCAGCAATTGATCTCTCATTTCTCACAAAAAAGGGAAACCAAAAACCTTTAAAAATTTATCATCAAAAAACCCTACATTGAAAGCCGCACCCGAGGTGCTTTCACACATTGCGGGTTTAGTCCATTTTTAATGCGTCCAGTTAAACTGCCTTTATTACCAGCAAGCTTCTTTCCGTTGTCTAAATTGTTCAGAAAGGTGTTTCAATTAAGTAATCAATTACTGTGTTTGAAGTCTTGTGGCTACAAACACACTCATTGATTACTCACTTTCCAGACAGTTTAGAGAAGTGAAAAAAGGCAGTTTAATTGGAGCACAGTTAAAACTGCACCAGAACTGCGCTGTGTGTAAGCACTCTAATATAGTAAGGTTGGGTTCTCACACTGCATTTTTGTTGCTTTTTGTAACTCCGTTAAAAACACAAGCAATTAAAAAGCACATTTTTTTTATTAATGCAGGTAGTTTTGGAACAAAGTCTGATTTGGAACAGAGGTGAAACTGGGGTCAATTTAGAAAATAAATGCGTTTTTAATTGCTTGCTTTTTTTTGCTGCGTTTCTTTTGCATTTTTCAACAATAGAACCTAGCTTCAAACTGTTTTTGTTGTCCATAGCAACCAATCACAGTTCAGCTTTTATTTCTACAGAGCAGTTCAAGAAATTAAAGCTGAGCTCTGATTGATATGGGCAGCAAAGGCAGTCTGACGGATAGTTTTCATAAATAAGGCCAATTGAATTTACAGACCATCTGTCTGTCTATCTCTCTATCTATCTAATATCTATCTATCTATCCATCTATATATCTAATATCTATCTATCCATCTATATATCTAATATCTATCTATCTAATATCTATCTAATATCTATCTATCCATCTATATATCTAATATCTATCTATCCATCTATATATCTAATATCTATCTATCTAATATCTATCTAATATCTATCTAATATCTATCTATCCATCTATATATCTAATATCTATCTATCTTTCTTTCTAACTATGTAGTAATATAGCCTTGAAAAAAATTACAGCACTCACAGATTAGAAAAGTGAAGGAATTCCATATCCAAGGGCAAGGTTTCGGCTTAAAGCCTTTATCAAGCTCTAATAGGAACCAAAACATTTCGCTTGGATATGGAATAAAGCTCTATTCACTTTTTTCCAATCTGTGAGTGCTGTAACTTTTTTTCAAGGCTGTACATTTTGACCTGTGACTGAGGTCAGTTTCTTGCTGGCACCTGATTCAGATTGATACTTAGGAAGTGCTACCTATATCTATATAATGTATGTAGTAATATATGTATATTCATGTATTATCAATTTGCATATCTTTCTCATACATGTGTGGATGTATAGTATCTTTGTAGCTGTTTATGTGTATTTATGTATTTGCCATTCATTTGCACATCTATTATTTACCTTTCTATTTCTCTCTATTACTTTGTGACATAAGTAGCAACACTTTGTCCTAAACATTAACATGCACATTTACACAAGCATCGAGCTATTTATAATCCTAATTTTTAGAAATGAAGAATTTACTACATATGCTTTGTTACGGTTAGGACTAGGCAAATCCCAAGGGCCAAGTAGTCCATGCACCTAGAAACTGCCGACTGGTGCCTCATATTTTCGCTTGTTGCTTTTCTAGGTCTATGGTATATAAACAATTGTTAGTGGACCTTGTCCATCTACATTTCTATATGATATTTTTCTATTTACTATCTATCTACTATATCTCTCACTTCCATAACTATCTATCTGCAGTGTCTATGGCATTTCCATAGGTCATGTCACCTTTAATTAAAGTTAAGACTCCTGGCACAATTATCCTTTCAATTGCCAAGGCGCTACATTTTGTTTAGAATACTGAAATATATCTATCTATCTATCTACCTACCTACTTGTCTGCCAACATTTATATTATTTCCCATTTACTTGACAGTAGATAGTAATTGAAATGAATTACTGCAAATATATTACATTTGATATTTCTAGACATTAACCCCTTACCGTTACATATGGGTATGTCCTATTTTTGGTAAGATCCTTTGTAAGTCTGTTACATAGGAGGCGGGTGCTGGTTGCTAATTACTGCTGACACCGATCGCTAACAGCAGAGAATGGAGCCAGCTACAATCCCTGCTGTTTAACCCACGGCGTCTAAATGAATGAGGAACAATGCTGCTAATAAAGGCTTCCCTAGCCGCCATGTTAACGTTTATATTACTTCCTACCCAAGACAGGCAGTAATAGAACCACTATCTTGGTACACCCTTCTGTGTTATTTATATAATGCAAAAGGGTAAACAAGTGATCGATCCCCCTGGTCAAGTACCCTAGGGGGACTAAATAATGGGCCTCAGGTATGAGAACTGTCAAGGTCCAAGACTTTCTTTGTTGCCCATAGCAACCAATCAGAGCGCCCCTTTCAATTTTTCAGAGCACTATATGAAATAAAAGCTGAGCTCTCATTGCTATGGGCAACAAAGAAAATCTTAGACCTAGACAGTTTTCATACATGAGTCTCAATGTTTTAAAAGTATAAAATTAATTAAAAAATTCTAAAAGTTCAAATTCTAAAACTTCATCTATCTCGTGTGCTGTTCCCTAAAAATTCAAATAAAAAATTATCAAAATGTCACATCAATCCCAAAATGGTACCAATAAAAATTACACTTCAGCCTGCAAAAAACGCACCCTACCTCAGGCCCATAGGTGTAAAAATAAAACAAGTTATTGGCCACAGCAAATGGCGCTGCAGCGCAAATTTAGAGAATAGAGAAAGTTTGTATTTTTTTAAAGTACTAAAACATAACGAATACCCTAAATAATTGGTATCACCAGAATTGCACCGAGTTGCAGAATACAGATAACACATCATTTATACTAAATAGTGTATGCCATAAAAAGGAAACCCCCGCAAACATGGCACAAGTAGGGTTTTTGTTGTTTTTTTTTTACATTTCACCCCACTTAGAATTTTTTTGCAGTTTACAAGTATATTTTATGGTATGGTCAAAGGCACCATTAAGAAGTACATCTTGTCTCTCTAAAAACAAGCCATCATACCCTGTTTCCCCGACCCTAAGGCAGTGTCTTATATTAATTTTTGCTCCTAAAGACGCACCAGGTCTTATTTTCAGAGGATGTCTTATTTTTCCATAAACAAGATTTCACATTTATTGTTGAACTAAAAAATCAACATTTATTACTATACTGTATTCATGTCTTCACAAACATCAGCATCACCAGCCAAACTCTGAATTCCATCAAGAATTTCTTGAGACTTTATTTCCATGTACAACAATCTATGGTACATTTACCAATCCCGGTATTTATGAACAAAAAACAACATTTATTCAAAGACCGTCATGTCATCATCTTCTGGAACTTCATCATAACTCTCCAAACCCTGAATTTCTTCTGACTCCATTTCTTTTAGACTCATTGGCCCCAATCTCTCATGTCTAGCAATAGCACTTTCCTTAAATGAGCTCCTCTTGTCCAGGTGAGAGGTAAATGATCTGCTAACGCTAATGTATGGCGTGGGGAGAGCTACAGCGATTGCCGCTAGATCTTATTTTCAGGGGAGGTCTTACATTTCTAAACTTGAAAAAAATTGCACTAGGTCCTATTTTCAGGGAATGTCTTTTTTTCGGGAAAACAGGATATGTCTATATAGATAGAAAAATAAAAAGTTATGGCTCTTGGAAGGCGGAGATGAGAAAATGAAGAGTCAAAAATGATAACCGGCAGTCAGGAAGGGGTTAAATAACATAATCTCTGCACAAATTAACTGGCCTTTATCTCGTCAGACTATACGAAGAGTAAACTGTGTTCTTGCTTTGTAGATCCTTGTAATCTAGATCATGAAGGTCAGCCCCTGGAGCTGGATTCATGTTAGTATGTGTTTAACACCTTTGACAGATGCCACTATATGGTCATATAATGACATCAGTCAACTATTGGCTCATATGATAAAAAAAAAATAAGATGTATATTGTGCTGTTTTCTTGTGGGATATCTTTAGATGGAATAGTAAAGTCAACTATGTTATTCTCGTTTGGAAATAGAGAGTTATACAGACATGTACCTTCGCAATGGAGGCCAAAACGACACTCTTTTGGGTGAATGGGGGTTTATGAATACAATTAGGTATATGCTGGGAATATATGCTGTAAAAGAAAAATGAATCTATCCATAATTTAAGAGAGTACTTTGATAAATACATATACAAATAGGTTGATACTGGCATTAGTTTTTATGTACCCTCTAGTATGTTTTCTATGTAAAAGAGATTGCGAAAGACATGTTTACATGTATACTTTGTATAAGGAAACTGAAATATAGGAATTGCATAAGCTGCACAATCGCTATCACGCATAAAAAACCCACCAAGGGATATGTTCACACTGGCATACAAACTTAGGATACAAACTTAGGCTATGTGTTTCTATGCGTCTAAGGTTCAGTTAAGACTACAGCATGCACCATAACCCTATTATAGTCAATGATTCATCAGCTGTTGTTGTGTATCAATCATGTAACAGATCCAGCGCTGCTCATATTTTTCTGCTACTTTGACAAAAGAGAAAATCTACAATAAATATACAGATGTGTACACAAATCAAGGCAAAAATGCATGTTTCCAGAACATACCTTGGACAACATGCATGAACGGGGCCTACCCCAATTTCTGGCCTAATTCGTGGCAAAAAAGAAAAAACTGTTGTTGCCCCCATCTGAAATCTTTTTAAAAGGTCTTTCACCACAAACTGATGCACGTCCGTCTCAACAGTTTTGTATGTGCTAGATTCAAAAGGTTAGACACATTTACGAATGTGGCTTGATAGAACGTGGCGCTAAAGTATCGGATTAGTCCATACCAATTTCATAATGGTGAGGCTAAGAAAAGTTTTGTTGCAGACACGTTTTGCGCAATCTTTTGGTGCATAAATATTTCTCACAGTGGGACACATTTATATAGTACTTTGAGACACTTTCATACATTCTGAAAAATGTTACACTATCCTACTTAGAAGTGTGATTGTCTAGTCTTTGCCAGTTTTTATACATGTTGCCCTTTGTGTTACATGATCCTATAATCTTTGTCTTTAGAAAACACAACTCTAAAAAAAGGAAATAAAAAACTGATGTAAATTGATATTATTTTAAGCAATTAGTTTGGATCAGTTTCCCCAACAAATTGAAAACAGCACAAAAAATATTAATCAAACTATATCTGTCTATTTCATATTTATCTATCTCATGTATCTATCCATCTCATATCTATCCATATATCTGCCAATCTATCAATACATCCACCTATCTATCCACTCATTTATTCTATCTATCTATCTATCTATCTATCTATCTATCTATTTCATATTTATCTATCTCATGTATCTATCCATCTCATATCTATCCATTTATATGCCCATATATCAATACATCCACCTATCTATCCACTCATTTATTCTATCTCATCTCATATCTTTCATTTTACATTCAAGTAGTTGTAGTCTCACAATAGTCAAACAGCCACAGGTTGAAGACCAAAGCTTTAAGACTTTTGGCTGCATCCACACGGCAAAGACAAAATACTGGTTCAATTCTAAATCATAATTGGAACAATATTTTGCACTTGTTTTTCGTCTTTGGCCATTTTTTTTGGTCCAGTTTCTTCACCATGATTTTCGGATTCTTAACATTGGAATAGTACATTTTCCGCCAGCGGCAGAATGTCCATGTTCCAAGTTTTTTGCAAAGACATCAGTTTTGAAATCTGACCTCAGAAAATTCAAAGACGTGTAGACTACAGTTCGGATTTTCTATTGAGATCTATGAGGATGGTTTACAATCAGATTTTCAGCGGTATCAAAATCCGAAATCCGTGTTAAGATCTGACTTTAAAACCATGCCGTATAGATGGGCCCTTAGGATATATTCACACATTACAGATTTGTTGCAGAAATTTCTCATTCAAATGTCTCTGTATTGGATGTGCAGAGCCCATGTAGTTGCAGCGAAAATAACCCCATTCAGATGAATGGAGCTGATTTTCGGTCACAGAAATTCCTGCAACATATCTTACAGTAAAAACTGGGACAGTGTTAGGCTATGTCTATACGGCACTGGTCTTTGGTTGGATTTTTGGCGGATTCAGTATATAGAATCCGCCGAAAATTCAACTGTGCCCAGTGGCCCATAGATAGCAATAGAAAATCCGTGATGTAATCTAGACTGCACAGATTATTACCGGTTGGTTTTGAAATCCGGCGGATTTTAAAACATGTTCTATCTTCTGCCGGATTTCCATTGGATTCCCTTACAGTCAATGTACTGTGCCGGCGGGAAATCCGAAAACGGACCGCGGTTTTTAAAACAAACCCGGGTTAAAAATTATGGTACAGTGATGTTAAAATGCTGTCGGATTGTGGATGAACTTTTAACGTTGATGTGTAGATATAGCCTTAGGATGTATCCATGCTAGCTGCTGTACGTTTTCTTCACATATGTTTTGGTAAAAACAACATAAAGGAAGTGATCCTTTTACAAGCAAAAATGAGCTCAGTCAGGATCTGACAAAGCAGAATCACTTCCAAAAAACCTCATTAGAAAACTGATATTAAATGTATTCAATTTAAAGTGTTGCATAAACAATGCAAGATAAAAAAAAAACATACCACAAAAACACACACATATGGACATGCCTTACATCTGTTTCAAGAAAGATTTTTGTACCTTTGGGACACATAGACCCAGTAAACTTCATAATAAATAAGGCGGTGCATCTGTATGGTAATCACACACTATAAAACAATAGTTTTCATCCATTTAGTCATGATCCATTTTTTTACATAAAAAAAAAAATTTGTATATGCCATCAAGTTGGGTGAATAGAAATAAACTTTTTCTTATTATTTTTGCCCTATTGGATCACAATATACATTCACACTAGTGTTCTGTCAAACATTATCCTTTATTTAGGTTTTTGAATAATTTCCTGTAGCATGTACAGCGCTAACATACTCTGTAGTGCTGTACAAAGAATGTTACATTCTCCCAGTCCCTGCCCCTGTTAATGCACACAACCTAATTTCATACAAATACACAACAATTTCATAGGATGCCAATTAATCTATCAGTATGTCTTTGGAGAGTGGGAGGAATCCCAAAAAAAAGCCAGCGGAAACCCACGCAAACACCGGGTGAGCATACTTTTATGCAGATGTTGTCCTTGTTTGAATTGAAGTTTTTTTTTTTGTTGAGATATGATTTCGCTATGGGTTTTTTAAACCAAGGTCAATAGGGAATCGATTAGTTAATTACACAAAAAAAAAATCCCCATTATTTTGACTAATACCATATCTATAGGATGAAGGTTTCAGTTTGTTTTTTGTTAAACAATTTAAGAATAAAACGTTTTCGTATCGGATTGCATTCATTTCTGTGAGACTCAAAATGCTAGCATCTAAAAAAACAAAAACCAATGTAAACGGAGGCCATGCAGAAATATCCAGACAACAGAACCAGAAAGAAAAGGAAGATTGAAAAAGAGTTGCCGTATCGGTTTGAATTACTTGCACATAATAGTGTTCGTCTTGTATAGTTTTTTTTATTGTCATGTATTTAGTCAAGAAATAAAGGATTCCTTTGATAGATGAGATTTATTTCTTTGTAGTGCAAACTGATAAAAAAAAGTGCTTACTGATTTCAGTTCACAAAAAAATAGGATTGTCAGAAAAACTCAAAATGCGACTAACTTCTGATTTTATTAAATGCATTGCTTTTTAAGTGATTTATAAAAATGAAAAAAGTTATAAGACTAAAAAAATAAGTAAATAAGTAGGTTTAAATTCAGACTACACTTTAAGACAACATATGTTTTATTTTTCTCATAATTTTTACAGTAGAGCTTTAAAAACATAATTTTGCCTGAACGACTGTAGTTACTGACAATATTTAAAGGAATTGTCAGTGAAACTTGCTTGAATTTAAAAAGAGTTAACTTTTATTAAAACGGTTTCACAAAAAATATCTAGTTATTTCCACAAATCGAACAGTATGAACTATTTTGGTAGCTGTGTGCACCCCTCCAAAAGCTAATTATGTTATTACAGTGCTTATGTATCTTTTTATAATTATTATGTATCTATAGATTATATTTAAATTGCAATGAATAGATTACCTCTTCTATTCACTGGTTTGGTAACTGAAAAAATACATATTACAACGTTCCAAGCCAATTTTAATAGATGACATTGTTACTGCCTTCAAAGGCTGATAAGACCTAAGAGATAAGTAGTTACTCATGAGACTTATGGGAAACATAAAGAGGATCCATTACACCAGTCCTAGAGGTTTTTCATTATCCAGCCCATGTTTGACTGTTTCACTAGTTTCATTATCTATACAGTCTTGTTATGTATTCTTTTGTAGCTTTTTTTTCATTTGACTACAGCATTAATATAGTATAGAACCTACACAAGAAAGAACTGCTACAATTTTACGAAATGTCCTAAGAAATATTTGTTCATAATAAACAAGGCAGAATAAAGCAGTAACACTGCATGTGATCTATTAGGATCCCCAGCAAGTTTTAGGGCATGACCAGACACGGAGGATTTCTTGCAGATTACAAATTATAGAACACTACAGATAAATAAGTAAAGTAAGTACACCCTTTTCACAGGGAGTAAAAACAATATGTGTGGATTTTAGCATGATTTCTAATAGTATACTAGTGCATCTCAAAAAACTGGAATATCACTGAAAAGATAATTGATAGCAATCATTTAAGTCAAATAGAGAAACCCATATATTGTATAGACTCATTACAGTATGAATTACAAGGTTTAATATAATACATTTGTGAGCCCTACAACAAATAAAAAGATAGAACCCTTTTAATTTTCAATAATATTCTAATTTTTGGAGATGCACTAGTATTGTGCAGTTTCCAGAGTTTTGCCATTGATTTCATTGTTTGCAATGCAGGGAAAAATCCATGCATCAGTTAAGGTTGGTGATTTTGGTCCCTGCTGCTGTCTTGTACTTGCATTTGCACTTGTATTACCTCTGGTGTTGTACCGTACCACTATTTTAGATATTTTGCCTTTACAACTCATTGTTTATATCTTGCATATCTCTGTGTTGGTACCAGTGACATTGTTTTGGTTATAATCCTATTTTTTTCTGTGATTATTTTTTTATGTTTAATATTTATTATTTACTTAAATGAAATAAAGATTGTATTACTATGTCTAGTGTCATGGTTTAGCCCTCCGTTTTGCTATTAAGAATTAGATCAACAAACCCCATTCATACGTAGTGAAAACAATCTTCAGCACATGTTTTTTGATCTGTAGCATGTCCTACGTGCTATGCACTTTCCAGGTGTCTGCCATAGATTTAATACAAATCAAAATCCATAGCAAAACCAGGCACAGTGGCAGAACCAGTTATGATTGTATTGTTCAATTTTATTTCTATTTTATCTCCTGATCTTTTTTTCTTTGATTCTACCACAAAACTTGAATGAACTGGGATTTTAAATACTAGAAGAAACTAAGTAGCTAAAACAATTCATACATTCTACAGATAATTCTAGTCTGAAATTACTAGAGTTTGCAGCCCTAGCCATAGACAAGGCTATATGCCCTGAAATGACAAGTATTATTCAGTAGGGACATGGTTAAAGAGGCAAAATCACTGCAAAATCATTCCCATGATCAGAGTTAATATTAGTCATTAGTACTGCAGATATCCGAGGCTCCTCCTTGTTGTAAAAGCTTACTGAACATTACAGTTGTAGTGTTAAATTAGTAATAGCCAGGGGAAAAGTAAACATATTCTGTACTACAACTGATGGTCTAAATATCTAGCAATGAACACAAAGATTATAGGTAACAATTGTTACAGCTTTAGTTGTACCAATAAAACAGCCATAGCTCTAAAATTCTGATGTACTCTAATGCATTCATATATCTCCTATACTTCATCTCTATATGTTATAAGAAAGATATGAAATAAATTAGTATAATGTCTAGATTTACCTTATTCTCACAGACTTGTTCTGTTTTTTTGTTCCTCACCTCTGCAATGATTGATCCCGGCTCATCTCAAGTTGAATATTCTGTCCTTGGCCCCTTAAGATATAAAATACGCTGGTGCTCTCGGAAAGCCTTAGCAGTTATTAAACAAGCATGGATCTTTGTTCTGAGACCCCTGATCTGGCTTATTCCTTCCTGCAATCAGTAATGTCAGTCAAAGGGTTTTCTCGCTTGCTGCATGAAGGAATATTATTGGCAGGAAATGGGAAGGTAAAGGCTGGGAATAAAAAATCCTAGTAAAATCACAAAATACCAATTTCCTCCTCTTAAGCAAAAAAGGACTCTATAGGTATGGAAGTGTTTCATATGTCGAGCTCTGAAATTGGATCAGTAAATAATAAGGTATAATGTATCATACTTACAACTCACTGCTTCCTACAAAAGGGATACTGTCCTGCTGTTAAGCAACTCTAGAAGTTAAAGGGTTTGGTTATAAATGTTTAAGATCTCACTATGGAGCATTGATGAAAGTAGAAATGTCGCCAATTAATGCTGCAATATATTCAACATCAATAATTGCTCAGAGAGTAGTCAAAACAGCTAAATCAGGACACAGTGTAAACCTAAAGGTACAAAAAAGACCAACATCTTGTACATATGCAGTAATATGGAGAAGTAGAAAGATATATGATAAAACTCCTAGCAAATATTATTTTCCTATTTCTTCTACAGTTAAATGAGGTTTTGTTCTTAATTAGTCCCCTTCTAACACCTATTTATAACACCTATAAATACAAAAGATAGTGTCAGACCGTGACAAAATAACTGTATAATTAACAAATTAAAAACATGAAACATAAAAATCTCAAATTAAAAAGGTAAAGTAGGTGAGCAAAATATTGTACCCCAAGATGAAATCATTAGTAAACCATGCATCAGGTGAGGAAGGTACCTCTGGCTGTTTTGTACTATACCACTATTTTAGATGTTCTGCCTTTAGACCTCTTTGTTCATTTCTTGAATATCTATAGTTGGTACCAGTGCCAATTTTTTTCTCACTAACTTTAAATTTTTGGCTTTGACCTCTTTTTGTTTACTATTTTTAATATACAAATTCACTAAAAATTGTAACACTAGGTATTGGTATATTGGTATCCTTTGCTTTTATGAGTGTTAGCTATCTTTGTTGATACAGTATAAATTACAGTTAGGGAAAGTACAAAGGTGTTAGTCCTTTTCTACTCCATTAAAAACAACAGAAAGAGACTCCTTTGTAGACAAATAATAATTTTACACCCTTATGTCTGGAGTATACTGTATTTGCTGACACCAGACATTGAGCTTTATTTGGAGTCAGCAGGGGACACCGTTATTTCAGGATAAATGATGCCATAAAAGAGGGCAGAGACAGAATGTGGTAGTAATGTAAAGAATGTTTATCACTGAGCTGATTTATATGCATTAAATGACTGTAGTGTTTATGGTCGACTCTTGTATTGTGCTTTACATCAAGGGTCTCTAAATTGTCGGACTGGTAGCACTAGTCTAAAAGGATAGCAGGGGTATAATTATTAGTGGCGCAGAGAATACAGTTGCACTTGGTTCATGGTGCCTAAGGGTGTCCTGTAAAACAACAGAAGCGTTGTTACTGATTTGGGGCCCTACTACAAATCCTGCATTAGGTCCCAGAAGCCTTTCTCTGCGGAGCCATTCATATTTCCATTGTTCACTTCTAAGTATTCTATTTTACAAAGTCTGAAAAATCTATAGATTTGTTATAGGGATTCATATTTTTCATTCATAGAATCTCAGTATAACAGATCATTATTTCCATTTGTAAATTGTAAGAAAATATGGATGAAAATACAAAAAGACACAAACACTACGGAGCTTAAAATCATTATACTACCACCGCAGCAGAGCTAAATGCAGATATAACTATTGATTTATTGTGTCCATATGTAGTCCTTCCTTTTTACATTCTCTTAGTGTGTTTATGTGGATAAACACCAACAGTTTTCTACTGCAAGAACATTTTCAACTTTAAGAAAACATTCTCAAGTCTAACAAGCTAAATAGAATGGGTCTGTTATTTCCGGTGAGCTCTAAAGAAAGGGCTAAAATAAAGTAGGAATTCCTTTATTGTACTGCTGAGATTTTACACTTTTAAAATAAAACCTATTTTAAGGGCAGAATTACAGCCCCATTTCTGGACCCCCATGAAGGGTTTAATGGTGATCAAAGTTTAGCTTAGTAGAACCACAGTGAGTCTTGTGGCTGGAGGGACCTCTAAAACAAACCTAATTTTGCAAAGCAGCTATGGATTTCAATATGCTTATGTTATAGCTTTTCTGTCTTTGTCTGTTAAATTTCATGTTGACATCACTGAAAGCAACCATCACCTTCATTGCTCTTAGCTCATTGGCAGAACACATTTTGCATTGTAGTGCTGACATCTTGGGCTAAGCTCTAAAGTGCTGCATCTACATGGAATCTGTGTTCTTAATATGCTTACATAGGTTTCTTATAGGTGTTCCAGTTTCCTAACACTCCAAGAGCATACTGATTAACAGGCTTCCTATGTAGCTATCTGTGGATTGTGTCTGAGATAGGGAAATTCAATAGTTTTTTCCTTTGGCGATATTAGTAAAGCCAATCTCTGTAAAACAATACTTAATATGTTAGAGCTAAATAAGCAACGAAGTAAAAAATGACTACACCCACACTGATGCTGTCTCAAATCTGTCAGGAGATTTTTTTTTTTTTTAATTCAAGAAGGAAATTTATTGATAAGAAAAATAATATGATAAATGCAAGCTGGAAATACAATCCAAAACATGTGAATATGAGGATTTGCAAAAAAAGGAAGCCAATAATGTAATATAACCTCAGATGTAATATCACAGATACAGCCAATGGACATATCGTAATGAGTATAGTCATGAGTAGCAAGCTAAAACTAATCCTCAAGTCTGGTTTAAATTATAAATTTAATTAAACGTCATGAGGGCATCTCAAGGACCCCTAAAACAAAGACAATTGAGTATAAAACCAGGATAATACAAAAACAGACCAATCAGACATTCAAACGAAACACCACAAAAGTAATCTGTACAAATAACACAACAAACATATTAGAGAAAAAAAAAAAAAACCTACAAGAGTGGGGAAAGAAGGAGGGGAAGCAAGAGCATTGGAAAGAACAGAAGAGGGGTTATGACCCCCGCAGGTGTTGATCAGGAGGTGATAGAAAGGTAGAGAGGGGAGTTCTGAAAAAGCAACCACGGCAACCAGGTCTTGTTGTGGTTGTCTACCTGTTCAGGGGTATGAGCAATTAATTCCTCCATTCTCCGAACGAAACCAATTTCAGCAAACCATTCGTCTATGGACGGGGAGGAGATTATTTTTTTTAACTACAACAAAAAAAAATCTCTGTGGTTATCAGCCTTTTTTTAGACTCTGGTGGCCTCATGTATGAAAACTATCTAGGTCTAAGAATTTATTTGTTGCCCAAAGCAGACAATCAGAGCACCCCTTTCATTTCATGTAGTGCTCTGAAAAAAATGAAACCGGAGCTCTGATTGCCTACATAGTTACATAGTTTGTAAGGCCGTAAAAAGACATACATCCATCCAGTTCAGCCTATTGTGCTATAGAGTTGATCCAGAGGAAAGCAAAAAACCTCCATGAGGTAGAAGCCAATTGTCCTCATTTTAGGGGAAAAAAATTCCTTCCCAACTCCAATCTGGCAATCAGAATAAATCCCTGGATCAAAGACCCTTCTCCAGAATCCTAGTCACTATAACTTGTTATATTATTACACTCTAGAAATGCATCCAGACCCTTTTTGCACCCTGTTACTAAATTTACCATGACAAGTTCCTCTGGCAGAGAGTTCCACAGTCTCACTGCTTTTACAGTAAAGACTCCCTTTCTATGTTTATGTAGAAACATTCTATCCTCAAGACGTAGAGGATGCCCCTTTGTTCTTGATACAGTCCTGGGTATAAATAGATCTTGGGAGAGCTCTCTACATTGACCTTTGATATATTTATACATATTTATTAGATCCCCTCGAAGCCGTCTTTTCTCTAAATAACCCTAATCTTGCTAATCTTTCTGGGTATTGCAGCCAGTCTTTTTATTATTTTTGTTGCCTGCCTTTGAACTTGTTCAAGTTCTTCAATGTCTTTCTTGTGCACTGGTGCCCAAAACTCTATACAATATTTTATGTGTGATCTGACCAGTGCTTGTATAATGAGAGAATGATGTTCTCATCGTGTGCATCTATGCCCCTTTTAATTGCTATGGGCAACAAAGAAAGACTTGGATATAGGCAGTTTTCATACATGTTCATCCTTGAAAATATATTTTTGCATTGTTTTACATGTCCTAATTATGCTTTAGGTAAACTAGGTGTTCTATTCCAGGAGATTAATCATCTCCGGACAATAGATTTCATTTTAAAGTCATTAAATCCGTATTTTTCTGTAGGTATCGTAATCTGCTAATTTAAATGTGGCTTGTTGCCTATAATGATAATTATTTAAAATAACTGTGGCAAATTTTTAGTCTTTTGCTGCTTATGAAATGAGTAATACATGGGGTTGCCACCCTTTCCAGTATAAAAATATTGGCCAGGTACCTGGACACAAGGTACTTGGGTAATTGGTTTTTGTGATTTTACACAGTAGTATTTTCACATTATGAGTTTTTGCAGTATTTTTGGTGGAAAACGTACAGAAAAATATTTTGCAGTCTCTTTTACTTACAAGAATTCCAATGTATATATGCATTGCAGTGGCTGTTAAGTCTTCACATGTGTCCTCTCTTTTTGTGTAATGTACTGGACTTTCTCTGCTATAGCTGTGTTACACATGTGAGTGACCAATACAATACCGTATGGGAAGTAAAGATTTGACTACCACTGCAATAGTTACATAACACAGCACTCAGTTCAGTAAGTGCCGTATGGAAGGAAGGTGGGGGATTTATTCTGGAGAACCCCATTAAATTGTATATAGCTCTACCTGCTTCCCAGCATACCTAATGTAATGTCTTACTGTTGTCTGCCTCAATATAGTTTACTAAACATTTTCTTCTCTGCTAAACTGTTCAGCCAGTGGGAATCCAAACAGTGAGAGCTATTTTAATTTTATACAAGGCTGGGTCTGGTGATGGTTGAGGCATCTGTCTGCACTGCACAGAAGACTGTCAGCCAGTCAGTTGGCACCAGTTTATCTGGACACAAGGGTAGTTTTCAGAACTCACTTAGCTCAGACAAAAAGGTGTCTTCAGGTCTAATGGGTTAACCCATCTTCAACATCTAAGGCATCAGTTCTTACACTTCAAATATACAGCAGGTGAAAAAAGTATTGAACATGTTACCAATTTTCTAAGTTAATATATTGCTAAAGGTGCAATTGACAGGAAACTCTCACCAGGTAACAACCCATCCAATCCATACAGGAAAAGAAATCAAACCACAGATGTCCATAAATTAAATTATGTGTATTAATGAGAAATGACACACGGGAAAAGTATTGAACACGCTTACTGAAATCTATTTAATACTTTGTACAAAGCCTTTGTTGGTGATTACATCTTCAAGACGCCTCCTCTTGACACCAACTAGTCAAATGTATTGCTCCGGTGAGATTCCACGCAAGCACTCTTCAAATACTGAAGGTTATGTGGGCTCCTTCTTTGAACTCTGAGCTCTAGTTCCTTCCATAGTTTTTCTATTGGATTCAGCTCAGGGGATTGGCTGGGCCATTTTAAGCAGCTTTAATGTCTTTCTCTGAAACCAGTTTACAGTGTCTTTGGCTGTGTGTTTGGGATCATTTTCTTGATGAAATGTCCACCCTTGTCTCATCTTCATCATCAGCAGATTTGTATCAATAATGTCTCGGTACATGTGTCCATTCATCCTTCCTTCAATTATATGAAGTTTGCCAGTGCTGTTTGCTGAAATATAACCCCACAACATGATATTCCCACCTCCAAACTTCACTGTTGGTATGATGTTTTTGGGGTGAAATGCAGTGCCTTTGGCCTCCAAACATGGTGTGTATTATGGCATCCAAAAAGTTCAATATTAGTCTCATCTGACCAGAATATATTCTTCCAGTAATTTACTGGTTTGTCTAAATGTTGTTGCACAAACTATATATGCGTTTGAACATGCTTTTTGTTCAGCAATGGAGTATTGTGTGGTGAGCGTGCATACAGGCAATGGAGGTTGAGTGCATTACCTATGGTTTTCTTTGAAACTATTGTACGTGCCAATTCCAGGTCGTTCTGTAGCTCTCCACAGGTTGTCCTTGGCTCTTTGACTCTTCTTCTGATAATGCTTTTCACTCTTCTGTCTGAAATCTTGCAGCTAGCACCTGGTCGTGGCTGGTTTATGATGAAATTATGTTCTTTCCACTTCCGTAGTATGGTCCCAATAGTGGTCACTGGAACCCTCAATAGTTTTGAAATTCTTCTGTAACCAATTTCATCAGTATGTTTTGCAACAATAAGGTTGCGAAGGCCTAAAGACAGCTCACTGATTTTACCCATCATGAGATGTTTCTTGTTGGGCACCTTGGTAATGAGACACTTTTTAAAAGCCATCAGTTGAAGCAGCTGATATTATTTTTCAATACATGGCAGTATTGCTTTTTAATTGATGATAGATCTAAGCTGGTGTCATGACTTTCTATGGCTTTTTGAAACTCTCTTTCTTCATGAGTTCAATAATTTTTCTTTGTGTCATTTCTCATTATTACACATAACTTATGGGCATCTATGATTTGATTTCTTCATCTGTTTGGATTGGATGGGTTATTACCAACATCTGGTGAGAATTTAATGTAAATAGCACCTTTAGAAATATATATACTAAAAAAAATTGAGGACGTGTTCAAGACTTCTTTAAATCGCTGTAAATGTATAAAAGGTGAAGTTATAAAAGAAAAAAAACACAGTATAATACAAAATGTTTCAAACAATGTTTATTATGTGAACATCACCATCCTGGCTATTTAAAAGCACATATCAAGTAACCATGAAACTGCTAGAACCTCTACAATAAATTTAACAACCTATTTACAGGGTTGCAATAGAACTGTTAAAAAAAGAACTTAATCGAGTCTGTCACTGTGTACTTTCACTATTACTTTACACTTTTTCCCTGTTATACTTAGATAAAAAATAAGTAACAGAATATACATCTCAATATTTTACCAAAAAGTACAGTACAGTAGTGTAGAATAAGCAGTAAAAGTTATGACTAGTTAACGTGATTTAAAGTGGGAGCTCTGGTGAAAATGTAAAAATCTGTCCAGTTTTTTACGGGAAACCTACCCCTCTGGGGGAAAAGCCAGTTGTAAAAATTTTGGAAAAATTTATTCCATTTAAAAAAAGGGGACTTTTTAAACCTGCACAGGGGAAATTCGAAGGGAAACATTTTAACCCAAAAATTTTTTTTTTGCAAATTTAAAAATTTTATCCTTTTTTTCTCCCTATACAGTTATTAAAAAACCCCTTCCCCCAGTGCAAGGGCCCTTATATTTTTTAAGGGTTTTTAAACTATATACCCTTTGGTTACTGGGGTTTAAGAAAAATTTTCTAAAATTTTGCACAAAATTTCTTATAACCATATATTTTTTTCAAGAGGTCCAGTTTTAAATGTGGGGAGATGTAATCGGGTACACGGGGAAAAATTAAATATATTCTGGATTGTTCTTTAAAACCCAAGGGCTTAGAGTGAAAACCCCAAAAATTTCCCCTTCCCCCGCCCCCCCCACCCACCACCCCCTTTCCCTGGGGTTTGGGAAAAGGAAAAAAAGGGGAAATTTTTTAGCAGGGTTCTGAAAGAGTCTAACAAAAAGTTTTTTGGAAAGTTTTACCCCTTTTGGGTTTTAAAAGGCCCAGTTCAATCTAAAAAAACCCCTGTTTAAGAAAATTTTTACACTCGTACCATAAAAAATTCCCCACCCGGGAAAAATTAAAAACAGATTCTTTTTTGACCCCCCCCCCCCAAAATTTAAAACACTTTATTAAATCTGCCCCCAGCAAAGCCCAGTCCGTGTTTTCCCCCACCTTTACGATATTTATGCAAAAACCCTCAAAAGGACAATCAAGTGTCCAAACCTCTTTATATTTTCACCCGGGAAAGGAGTAAAAAAATTTTTAAAAGAGGGAGGGGAAAACCCCCGGCCCGGGGTTTTGGGGGCCCTATAAAAAGCACCAGGCCGACTCTAATCTTTTCATAGCCGGGGGTTTAAATTTCTGTTTTAGCTGTGTTTTTTTCCCTTTTTTCCAAACCCCCCTTGGATTTTGAAAGCTGAAACCCCCTTGAAAGGGTTTTTGAAACCTTTTTCTGACCATTTACCCTTTTTTTTTCATAACTGTATTGATGCGTATGCCCAACCCTTTTTAATTTGTTTTTCATGAAAGCAGTTTCCCTAATATTATATTTAAATTTACCCTTTTAATACGAAAAGTTTTTGTGTTCCCGGACCCAAATTTCCTTAAAGGGAGTGAAATTTTTCTTTTGTAACGTGAAGAGACAGGGGAGGGGGGCCTTTTAATTTTTTAAAAACGTGTTTTTAAAAATACCTTTTAGGAATCAGATTTTCTGGCTTTCCCTTGTTTGTTATTAAAGGGGAAAGGGGGTGGCACCCGTGTATTTTTGGGTGGTGGGGGGTAGTTGTCTTGTGGGGGCGATTTAGGGCTTGATTGGCTACCTGTTTAAGGTGAGCGAAAAGTGGGAAAATCTACCCCATTACAGTGGCCCCCATTTCACGTGCAAATGAGTGGGTACGTGACAAATTGTGGCAGAGGGGGTGGGGAAAATTTTTCCCTTTTTAAATTTTTGCGGATTAGTGCTTGGTTTAAAAAGGGGCAAATTTTTCCCGGCACAAAAAAAGGAATGCGGGTTTATCTTGGAAAGATTACACCAGTTTTTACAAAAACCAAAGCATGGTTATTGACAAAGCACAATCATTTTCCCCTTTCCCGGGTTTTTTTTTTTCTTTTTTTTATTTGGAAAAGGGTTTGCGTGGGGAGATGGCACCCTTTTAATAAGAAGCAAACAAAGAATCATCAGCCTATCGAGGGAGAGTTTTTAAATCCGGCAGCAAAGACAAAGGGTTTGCTGTTTCCTGAGCTCGTGGGCAAGACTTCCAGCAAAAGGAAACGGCGACAGGAAACGAAACTGAAAAACGCACGGGCCCAAATTTTGACAAATTTGGCGCCTGAAATTTTTTTTCCCCTGAGGACACCCCAGCGGCAGTTCTCAGGGAGTGTTTTGGCCCTCTGCCCTGGGTTTTTGGGCTTTGAGAAACCCTTGGCGTTGTACCCTAATTTGCGCTAAAATTTTTCCCTGAATACAACGGGGCAGGGGGCGCGGGAACGCCGGGCCCGGGGTCCCGAGGGGGGGGGAAAAGCGCCAAGCAGCGAAGAGCCGGGGAGGCGGCTGGGTCCCCGGGCTGAAAGGGACCTCAGGTTTGCAGTTGGGCCCCAAACTTAAAAGGGGGTGAGGCTTTCCCACACCCTCAGCCCAGGATAAAAACCCTTTAAAAACCCCGTTTTAGAAACACCCCCCTGGAGGGGAAAAAAAAGGGGAACTTAAAATTTTTTTCCTACGGGGAAATTTAAAAAGGACTTGCAGACAAAAATCTTCTGCCCAAAAAAGCAGGGGGCACCATATTTGACTTCGGACAAAGGGGGAAAACCCTTTTGGGAAAGATTTTTTTGACCTCCCACCAGAGCAGGGGGGGCCCTATGAAGCCATAAAGAGATTTTTGGGGTAAAGAAAAATCACATCATCCGGAGGTGAAAAGCAGGAAATTTCAGATTCGAAAAAAGGGGCCCCACTGAAAATTACACAGATGGGGAGAGAAACCTTAAAGGGTGCCCCTTTGCAAGCAGTGGGTAGAAGGACTCTCTGTTTCCAGCTTTGTTGACCTTTTTTAAATCTAATGATCAAGGAGCGGGTTTCCAAAATTGTCCTGCAGAGGTTCGTCATTTTGGTCTGTGACTGGGAAACCCCAAAGAGTCCAGGGCCCCCTCGGAACGGCGATCCTATGTTCCCCAACAGGATGCCAGAAGCCCGGAGAACCCCCTTGTTTCCCCCCTGGGGGAGTTTTTAAGCCTGCTGGAAACCCCCCTTTCCCCTCCCCTTCGCCCGGGGGGGGGGGGGGGGGGGGGGGGCACCCTACTGGTTTTTCCCCGGGGGCCCTAAGGGGGGGGGGGGGGAAAAAAAATAGGGGGGGGGGGGGTAAGGGGGGAGGGGGAAAGGGTTTTTTGAAAAATGAAATTTTGGGGGAATGGGTTTTAAGGGGGGGGGAATATTGAAAGAGGGAAAGGTGCCCCTACCGCCTCAAAAAATCCCCCGGGGGGCCGGGGGCCTTCTTTTCTACCTTTGGCTGGGGGGTAAAGGGGGGAAAAAACAGCCAATTTTACAATCTTTACCGGGGCAAAAAAGGTTACCCGTTGGCTTAAAGGACAGTGGTGCGGGAGTGACTGTGGGGGGTTTTCCCAAAAATTTTTGGTGAACCTGGGAAAATTTCTTTTAACTAAAAAGAAAATTTTCCCCCTTTACGGGAAATTTGGGGGGTAACCTCCCTCCCCGCTTAAGGGCCCGGGGTTTTTTTTTTGGGATTTGGTTTGAAGGAATGGATAATTTTGGGCACTCAACACCCCCCCCAAGAAACCCAATTGGTAAAGATGGAGCTTAAAAATTCCCCAACCCCCCCCCGGTTTAAACCCGTAAGGGTTTCCCCAAAACGCCCGGGTGAACAAAATAAAGGGAACCCCCTGATGTGGATGAGCCCTTTGGGCCCTTGGTGCACCACTGGACAATGCCCCCGGCGGGTTGGTAATGTGAATTTTTAATGTTGATAACAGTTTATTTGTTGGGGTTTATAACCCTGTTCAAACTTTTGAAAGCCTCAGCCCTTTTTAAACCTGCTTCTTCTCCCCAAAAACGGCATCTCCTGCGAGGGGTTACCCCGCTGCAGCCACACAGAGACCCAGTTTCGGCTCCCGGGACCCCCCCTGAAAGGTGATGTCCCAAACCCTGATAGCTATGGCTTTTCAGGCAGCTTTTCTGCCCTGATCACACCCTTTTGGGAAAACCAAAGGGGGGGTTTGCCAGATAACCCCTCCCCCTGAGTCCGCAAGAAAGGGTTTACGGGAAACCAGGGCAAGCTGTCACAGGGGGAACTGGGCTGACGCACCCCAAACCTTGGGAATCTGAGAAGCGACTGGGGTTTCCCTTCCCCATTCGGGGAAAAACAAATTGAAGGTCGCTCATGAGTTTCCCTTAGCCGGGATTGGGGGCGTACACAAAACCAAAGCTGGGCAAATTTAAAATTTTTTTATTGGCCAAAAAGGGGGATTTACCAAAAGCCAATAAGCGTTTAGGCATGGTATCCCAGCAGGTGGGAAAGGGGGGGGGAAAGCTTCCAAGGCTCCATTGCCCCCTTTTACCAATAAACGATGAGCCTTTCCAAAGGGTGGGCGGTGGATATCATGGGCCCGTTTGCCGCCCCCCACATTTCCGGAAGGGCTTTATTTTGACATTTTTTTGACTTTCCCCCCGGATATCCAGGGGTGGGGCCATGCCCTCTGTAGGGGGCAAACAAGGTTCTGATGCCCTGTTATCTGGGGTTTTCATGTTTGGGTTTTCCCTCGGGAGTTGTTAATTGACCAGGGGACCCCATTTTTTTTCCCCAAAAAAAATTGCAGACCTCTGCAAGAAAATGAAAGGGTCCCAAACCGGGCCCCCAAAACCCCCAATCCCCACAGACCAATGGGTTGGGTGAGGGTTTTAAAAGGGGACATTAAAGAAAGATGCTAAAAATTGCAAGTGGAGACCCAAAGGGCCCCAAATTTGGGACTTTAATCTACCCCATCGGGCTGTTTGCCTTTTGGGGAGGGGGCCCCAAGCTTAAAATTTTTTAACCCCCATTTGAGCTCCTTTATGGGTAAAAATTAAGGGGGGGGCCCCCGGATTTTATTTGGGGGTTTCCCGGGGGGGTAAGCTGGAGACCCCAGAAGTCTCTGTGGTGGAGTACGGCATAAAAAACCCCAAAGGGGCAAAAATGCAGGCACTTAGCAGTGTTTGTGCTTTAAAAACCTTACACAAACCGGGGCCAAAGCAAAAACTATGGGGATGCCGGTTTTAAAAAGCCCGGCAACAAACGTATGAAGCAGGGTAGGAGGGTTTTTGGAAATGGTCCCCCCTGCTGAGAAAAAAAAGTTAAAAGGCTGGGGAAGGCCCCTACATGGGGCATAAAAGTTTTCAATGACGAAAAATATTTTCGGTTTCCCCGGATGAAAAAGCGGCCCGAAGGTGTTCCTTTTCAAAATGTTAAAGGCACATCACTCCAGGGAAACCCTGTTGCTGCCTGTGTGCAGTATTTCCCGGGGGGAGGGGGGAAGGATGTCCTTTTAGATCTCTTGGGGCCCAAAACAGGACACAGACTCACTTAGGGGGCCCCTTTTAAACCCCCAGTTTTAAACCCCCCCGCAGAGGTCCCGAGCTTCACCAAATTAAATGCGGCCCACGGAAAACCTTTAAAAGGTTGGCCGGGAGAACAAAGTTAGCCTCCAAAATGTGGACCTTTGGGACTCACTTTCCCCCCTTAGGCAACCTGCATTGGGTTTTTGCAGAGGTGAAAAGGCAAACCCCCCGGGGGTTTGGGGGGAAATGAAAGATGTTGGCCTTAGGGGGCATACAAAAATCCCCGAGTGGGCCCGGGGGTCACCAGTGGTCTTGTCCCAAAAAAGGATCCCAACAAAAAGGTTCTGTGTGGGTTATAGGAATTAAATTCCCCTCACAGTCTTTTTAATGCCTATCCCAAGCCCCGGATGATGAGTGTTAAAACAGTGGCCGGTGCCCTCCTACCCCCACCATCATGGGCCCGAGCAGGGGGTATTGGCAGATCCCCCTGACAAAGGAACCCCCGGGGAAAAAAGGGTCTGCCTTCATAACCCCATTTTGGGGGTATGAAATTTTTTGTTATTTCCCTTTGGTTTGAAAAAAGCCCCTGCCACCTTTCGCGCCTTTGGGCAATCAGCTGGGTTGAGGGGTTTTTTTTTGGGTTTTTTCCGTTTGGGATATCTGGAAAGAAAATTTTGCCATTTTTTTGGGAATTCCTTTGGGGGGATCACCCCTTTCACCCTCTGTCCCAAATTTCCCAGAGAGGGTCAAAACTGCAGGCCCGGGCCATTAAGGCCCGGGAAAATTGGGCCAAAAAAACCCCTTTCCGAGGTACAAAATTTTTGGACACCGTTTTGGGGGGGGGAATTTCAAAAGGGCCCGACCAGGAAAAGACAGAGGCGGGGTTACAGCCCCGGCCCACTCCCAAAAACTAAAAAAAAATTTAAGTTTCCCTTTTTTTGGAAAAATGGGTTTCAAAAGGTTTTTTTGTGCCCCAAAATACAGGCCCGTCCCAAACCCCTAACTGACCTTTACCAAGAAAAAAATTCCCCAAATTTTCTCTTGGACCCCCCAATGTTAGGGGGCCCTTTCCGCACCCAAAAGGGTCCCTTTGGCCCGGGTTTACCCGTCCAAACCCGGCTCCGGGCCTTCCCGTAGGTTTCTGGTCCCAAAACCCGACGCCAAACCCCTTATGGGCTAGGGGCGGGTCCTCAGCAGGTGAACCCCCAAAAAGGGGGGGGGGGGCCCCCCAATTTTTTGTACCGAGCAGGGGGGGGCCCCCCCAAGGGAGGTCTCCTAAGCTACAATTGAGAAGGAGTGGGTTTTGGGAACTTTTGGGCCCCTTTTAAAAAAACTTTCAAAACCCCACCTATAAAGGGGGGCAACTTTACGGTTTGGTTTATCGACCCTTTAAAACCCTTCAGGCTGGCTTTAACGAGTGGCTGGTGAAAAATGGTAAAGCTGCCCGGTGGAGCCTGGGGTGCAGCCCAAAAATGATTTTACCGTTTCGCATAAAAAGGGCATTGAAACATGGTAATGCCCGATGGTCTCTCTCGCCAGGGGAGTTCAAAAGGGGAGGTGGGCTCAGGAAATGGCCCGGTGAAACCCTTTCCCCCAAAAACCCCGTCCAAAAGGGGGAGGTGTAAAAGTAAAGGGGGAGTAATGCAGGGACACTGGAAATTAAAAAATTTTTAATTAGATTTTAAAAAAAAAGTAACTTTTATACATCTCAAAAAATTTTTACCAAAAATTTTCGCACAGTATTTTTAGAATAAGCAGTAAAAGTTTTGACTTGTTTAAAGTGATTTAAAAGTGGGGAAACTTCTGGGAAAATGTAAAAAACTGTCCCGTTTTTAAACAAATATCCCCTCTGGGGAAAGCCCTTTTTTGGGAATATATTTTTGGGTATGGATATTGGATATGTATTCCATCTTGTAAGGACATTTTACCTGCACATGGGTTTTTCCCTTTTTCATAATTTTTAAACAAAATTCGGTTTTTTTGGGAAAGCTATATTTTTTCCCCTCTTTTTCCAAAACCCGTTTTTAAAAATTACCCCCTCTCTCAGTGTTTAAACCGGCCCTTTATATCTTGTAAGGTTAAACTATATATCCTGTTGGTCTACTGTGTTTAAGAAAAATCTTCTCATATTTTGCACATAATTCTTATCACATATATTTCCTTCAAGAGGTCCATGTGTAATGTAGGGAGATGTAATGCAGTACACTGGAAATTAAATATATTCTGGATTGTCATTAAACCAAGGGTTAGAGTTGGGAAAACCCCCCTGGGCCCTTTTTCCCCCCTCCCCCCTTACCCCCTCCCTTTGGGTTTTTAGGGAAATTTTTTTTGGGAATTGGGTTTATCCGGGGAAGGGTTTGCAGGTCTCAACCCCAGTCCTTTTGGACAAGTATATTTAAAACCCATGGTTTTTAAACCCGTGCTACTGATAAGGCCCCCAGAAATTTAAAAAAAAAATTTTACGACTCGTTTCCATAAAAAATTCCCCCTCCAGGGAAAATATTTAACAATTTCAACCTTTGGGCCCCCCCCCCAAACCCCCCAATAAACACTTTCATTGAAACGTGCCCCCCCGGGAGAAGCGTAGTCCGGGTTTTCCCCTCCGTGGCGATAGGGAAGCAACCACCCCCATAAGACAATCAAAAAAATGTTCCCCCCCACCTCATTTTATTTTTTAGCCCGTAAAATTGGGAGGCAAATATGAGAGAGGATGGGAAACCCGGACAGGGGTTTTGGGGCCTAAAAAAACACCGGCCAGAATTAATCTGTGTTCAATTTGCCCGGGGGTTCCCAATTTTTTGATTTTAGCGTGTTCCATTTTTTTTTTCCAAAACCCCCTTTGGGTTTTGAAAACTTTAAACACCCTTTTAAAATGTGAAACCTTTCTTAGCATTAATCCCTTTTTATTTTCATAACTTTTATTTATGCGTTGCGTCATTGTTTTTTTTGTGGTTTTTTATGTAAGCATTGTACTAAAAATTCATATTAAAAGTTAGCTTTTAAAAGTAAGTTCTTGTTTTTTGGGACCGGAGTCATTTCCTTGAAGGGGGTGTTTTTTTTTCTTTTGAAAATGCTGAGAGGGGCATTTAGGGGGGGTTTGGGCCCGAAAGCATTTTTTTTTTTGTTTTTTTAAAAATAAACCCGTTAAGGGAACAATTCCTTCCGGGGTGATTCCTTTTTGATTAAAAGAAGGGGGGGTTGGGGCAGCGAGTTAAATTTTTTGGGGGGTCTGGAGCTGTTTGTGGTGCGAATTTTTGTTTTATTCGCTACCTGAGTGAGAAAGGGGAGGCAAGGGAGATAAATTTACCCCAAACAGTGGCCCCCCGCCTGTGTGGTGAGTTTGGGGACGTTTACCCCTTTCTTAAAAAAAAGTAACTCCTTTAAAAAGGTTTTAAAAATGCTTTTAAAAAAAATGGTGCTCCCTCCTCAAGTGGACTAAACTTAATCTTAAATTTTAAAAAAGGGTTTTTTTATTCATTTAAAAAGTATGTATGATATAGGTCTGAAAAGTCAAGTCAAAGTTATACATAAATAAAGGGGTTTTCTCACTACAAAGACTAGCTTTCAACATGAAGGGCCAAGTAATTGAAGATTTTTTCTAAATACATTGGTCTCTTGATTTCACTTTAGTCAGGAGATGTTTTATCTGCTCCGAGTGCACACAAATTTCTATGGTTACCTAGGCATAACTCTGTTATCTGATTAGAGCAGAGAGCAGGGAGTGACATCACCATGGACAGACAGAGCTCAGTCCCTCACTCCAGAGCAAACTAATTATCTCTTACAAGATTAGCTTCTGTTTACAGATAGGCAATTGTTTTGAGTCTTCACAGCACATATACCTTTAGTTTATTGAAGATAACATCTTCAGTGTAACAGCTCAGCTAGTTACAGAGAAGCTGATATGCTAATCACTGCTATAGAACCACCCACAGCCTGAAGAGACAGAGTGGGTGTAAAACTGCTTGTGACTCAGTAAAACAGCTTAGTGAGTAAACCCCTAACAAAATATAACTTTTAATAAATACATTAAAATCTATACCCAAAAACACTAATTATACCTACAATAGAGACACCAATCATATAGATAAACAATGTTCTCAACTATTCCTCACAGAAAAATATATATATATTTGCTGATTATTGCATACATAAATACATAGTCAGATGATTTTACTCACAATTAGATGACCATCATATAGCTGAAATGGACTCTGAGATAGGATAAGACTCCATGGTGGGTCTACTGAATGTACGCCACATTCCAGATCCCCTGAGGAACACCTATAACATAATAGGGAAGAAATGTGTCGAGATGAAGTGGCTGTTTTTGATATAAAACTGTATTTTGGTCGTTATCTTCTGTGAGGAATAGTTGAGGACACTTTATCTATATGATTGGTATCTCTATTGTATATATAATTAGTGTTTAATTGGATTTTTGGACTTATTTTCTAGCCACTGGAGAACTAGTGGTAACTGTGATTTTGAGTGGACCCGTTTAAGTCACATTACAATGATCACTTCCTTCTTGTGACATTGGCATGCATAGCCCATAAAGGAAGTCATGTATCTGAGCTGCACTGGTGAGTACATATGCGAAAGGGATTATCAGCTTTCGAGCCAAGGGTGGTATTATTTTTGAAACAGTGCATTTTGTGAACTTTTCATGTTCTGCAATGGTATCGTGAGTAGAAAAATGGCACCACTGCTTACAAGCGACATGGAGACTGTAAAGCACAACGTGCCATTGCTGTGAGAGGTGAACATCTACAAAGGTGCATGATGGCAGAACAACACGCTACAGTGGAACAACTCTCTGCCAAAATGAACCATGAGACTACAAATTGTGTGCGTAAAACAACAGTTCAGAGAACCCTACAGCGCGAGAGGCTCTGAAGCATATGGACAGTCTCTGCATCTTGTCAGAAAAAGCTGCAATTTTCCTCGAGTTATTGGAATTGGACGGTCACTGATTGACAAAGTGAAGCCTTTTTCCGATGAGTCACGGTTTTTCTCCTTCATTGAATGGATGGATGTTGGCTTCTCAGGAGAGAAACATCAGAGAACAAACACCCTGCACCACTGCTGCAGGAACACAAGGTGGTGGTACAAACATTATGTCCTGAGGAATATTTTCATAGCATTCTCTGGGCCCACCCATCCATGTGGAGGGCACACTCAACTGATTTGGCCATGAATCCATTCTTGCAGATCACATACAGCCAAACATGCTGATTGTCTTTTATGCGACAAATGGGATATTCCAGCAAGATAATGCGACATCACACGGCTAGAAATGTCCTACATTAGTTGGAAGAGCATGACCGAGACTTACAAGTACTACCCTGGCCCCCTAATGTCCCAAACTTGAACGCAATTGAGCATTTGTGAGACCACCTGGATCATCATGTTTGCTTTATGGATCCTCCCCAATACACACTTCAGCAGCTATGGGATGCACTTTAGTCAGTCCGAATACCTGTGACAACTTATCAGGATCTTACTAAGTCACTACCAGAAAGGGAAGATCTGGAGAGATCTTCCCTTTCTGAGCCACTCATTGCCTCCCACTTAGCCAAGCCAGCATCGCTCTGCTCTGTACTGACGAGGTCAAACACCCTGAAATGGCTGTCTACAGATGGGTGATGCTGGCTTGGCTAAATATCCCTTTTCCTTTCCAAAGACCCAGTGGGTTAAAAGCAAATTGAGGATTTGTTACATCCAACAGAGGGCGCTTTGAGGTCTCAGCTCCTTTCCCCTAATGCCTTGTGATATGCAGATGTTTCGTGGAGTGCAAAAGGCAATTTCGAATCTCCACATGCCTATACGGCGCTCTCCCTAAGGAGAGATCTTCCCTTTCTGAGATACTCATTGCCTCCCACTCAGCCAAACCAGCATCGCTCTGCTCTGCACAAAGAGGGGCAAACACCCTGAAACGGCTGTCTACAGATGGGTGATGCTGGCTTGGCTAAATATCCCTTTTCCTTTCCAAAGACCCAGTGGGTTAAAAGCAAATTGAGGATTTGTTACATCCAATAGAGGGCGCTTGAGCTTCTCAGCTCCTTTCCCATAATGCCTTGTGATAAGTCGCTCCCAGCAAGTCTAGTTGCTGTCCTTGTTGGACACAGCAGTTACTCTGGATAATAGCTGGTGGTCACAATAATGTGACCTGACTGTGTACTATTCTCTATAGCTCTCCTCCCACAGGAGTCTAAAGATTACAAAATCTTTGACTTCTTTATTATATGTGGATGCAATATGTAAAAAGTCCTATAGGCTTAATTTTTAAAAGCAATTAGAAGTGTTCCTAAAGGAGCAAGTCCTAAGGATCCGTTACAAGTGCTGTGTGTAGACAATGTGAAATTGACAAATAGGAATATACTGTTTCTCTTTTTTACAATTTGGAAATTAAAAAAAAAGTTTTACATTATATACTTCATTATCTTTCCCTAATCTTAAGGATTTTGGACAAACACAAAAAGCAGAGGAGGTAAATAAATATTGCGTGATTTAAAGTAACCAACACAGAGACAAACAAAATGATTCAATTAAAGAGGCCACAGGCCTGACATAGTTTCTTATTAAGAGCTTAAGCTAAAAGCAGGGGAGAGATGTAACAAAAATGTTACTCAACTCTCGTCCAAAATATTTTTTGTTTTTCGCAGTCCAATAGATTTCGACACAGTTGGAAGGAAAAACAAATAGAATATAAGTGTGTAACCAGTTTCTTCTTCAGCAGCTTTTAAAAAGACATAACAAGGAGACCACAATAAAAGTTTCAGTACAATTTGCTGTCTTCACGCATACATTAAACTGTATCAACTGTCTGCCACTGTTTGCACTGTATGATTAAAACAAGAATTGTAGCTACTGTGTTAGGCTCCGTTTACATGGTGGAATTTTACACGGATTTTGGTGTGGAGTCCACATGAATTCCCCGCCAAAATCTCTGTGAATTCCGTACGGAATCCATATCCCAATTCATTTAATGAGAATCCGTGCTATAGTTCATACAACTTAGATTTCTCCATCGCAGATTTATAAATGTCACTTTTAGATGCAGTTTCCACATTGATTGCATAACATAACCACAGGGCCGGGACGACGGGTAGGGTGAGGTAGGCAATCGCCTAGGGCGCCTACTTCTGCCTGTCACTAGGGGGCACAGGAATGAAGCCGGCTCAGGAGAGGAATTAGTGTGGGGGGGGGGGGGGTGCGATGTTTTTGGGACGAGAAGGGCACCATTAGCTGTACTTGCCTAGGACACCAAAATGCCTTGTCCCGCCTCTGCATAACCATATCTAAATCCGCAGTCACGGATGCAAAATCCACCTATGGAAAAATCATGTACAGGGACGGCCATAATAAGAATCTTGCATTCAAAAGAAATGAGAAGGAAAAAGATTCAGTTTGTCTGTAGCAGCAACAATGTTATTATCCTTTCCCAGTTTCTGAAAATTACAAGTCCCAAAAATTATGGCTAGACACCTCGGTATGAGTTGTTGGAAACCCCCCAAATTCCAAAACCATTGGTCTATTATGGAGTGGGCTAAACAGCCCCATTTTTTTTGGGGGTATTTTCCCAAGTCTATGTTTAAATTTAGTGTCCCATTAAGCCAAAAAGGCATTTGTGGGGTTTCCCGGTTGGGGGCAGAAAAAAAATTGTCATTCAATTAAAATTCCTACTTTCCCCAAAGGGTTTTTTTGTTTGGGCCCCAAAAATTTTGGTCATATTGTAGGGGGGGGGGGAAAAAGAATTGGGACATGTAAAAATTTTTAGCGGCGATTAACCCCTGGCTGACAATCCCGGGCCCCCCACTTTGCTTGGGAAATTTTCGTGTGATCGGGCCCCGTGGTTCCCAAAAACACGCCGTATTGGGCCCCTCCCTTATACGGGTGCAAAAAGGCCATGTGAACATACCCAAAGGGGCTTGTTCCACGGCTGGGGTTTGGATTGTTTTTTCAGCCGAAACTGCGCGCTTTTTTTTGCGCGGGCAGTAGGGGCTAAAATCCGTCTCTGTCTTTAGGTAATCCACACCCTTTTCCTAGGGAAACAAAGAACCCCGGGTCTCCCTCCCCGCTTGGCAAAATACGCGGGGGGGGGGTGAGAAAGTGACATGTAAATTTTATTTTGGGCGTGTCACCCCCCGGGGGAATAATGCATGTTGCCAGCCCCCCGGGTCCACCCCCCGCTGCACGGCACCCAGCGAAATTGCGGGGCAAAAACCCTTTTCCCTCCCAATTCCGTCGGCAATAACCCGGGTGTTTTAAACTAGCCCAAAGGGGTTTAAGGGACAAAAACCTGCTAAAAATTTTTAGACAGTCGGATTTCTTAGCGGGTTTAAAGTGTAGAAATTTGGTCAGTATTTTAAAAATGTTTCCCTTTTAACACTGGCTTCCCCCGCTTTTTTATTTCCAACCCCCAATTTTTTTGACAAAAAAAAAAAGCACAAAAAAAAACCCCTTGGCCCCCTTTGGGACTTAATTAAAAACTTTTGTCCAGCCCCTTTTATATGTGGTCGGGGAACCAAATCCCCTTTCAGTTTGTATCGGCTTCCTCAAGTGGGGGGGAAAAGGCTTTTCTCTTGGTCCACTTTTGGCTTTTTAATTTTTCCCATTCAGAAAAAAAACCCCCCCGGGAAAAACCGGGTTTAAGACCTGGAACGGGAAACAGGGGAAAAGGGGCCCCCCAAAACCCAATGCTTTTTAAACCGTTTTGGAAAAGGAAAACCCATAGCAGCCCCTTTGAAAGAAAAAACTTTTTGTATTTAATATATGGCTACTGACGAAAAATTAATTCCTTTTCCCCCAAGGGAGAACAGTTCTTGGGTGGCACGTCTCCCAAAAGGTGCCCGTTTGTACTCCCCCTAGGGGCCCAAAAAACTTGCGAACCCCAAAGGGTTCAATAGATCCCAATAGTACCATGATTTTTTCCATAGTAGTTTCAAGGGCCAACCCCTTATTAGCTAAAAAAAGTTTTGGGGTATAGCTGAAAAAAACCGTTAAAAGGGGAAATTGTGTTTGGGTTTGGGTCACTTTTAGGGAAAAAAGGGAAAGGCGTTATTTATAGGGAAATTTTGTCCCCGGCGCCGCCGCCCTTTTCGCCGCCGCCGCCGATCGTTAGGGTCCTAAGCCGCTACCAGTGCTAAGCTATCGGCTTTGCGGCTTAGGACCTTGCGACGGCAGCGGGGGGGCGGGACTAACTGGGATTTTGCGTCCCCCGGGGGCGCACATACGTTGTGCTTCAGCGGGCAAAAGGGGCTCCGCGGAGTTATTGGTTGGGGGCCCCAAAAGGATGTGACAGCTCAAAGGGGGCGGGTTTCGCGCATTTACCTGCCCGGGGCGCGGGCCTGGTGACGTTCCCGCCCCTTTAAAAAATCCCCGGGAGCGGGCCCACAGCGGGGCAGCGGGGCAAACGGCCCGGGGGCGGGGGTCCCGGGGAAAGTGCTTTTCAGGGGGATTACCTTTAATTAGCGGTATTCTGCTGGGGGTCTATTATCTACTGTTTTATGTGCAGGGAGGGGGGGTTTTTTATCTATTGTTTTTTTTGATGTGCAGGGGGGGGGGCTGTTTCCCCTTTTTATATGTGCAGGGGGGGGGCTGTTTTTCTATTTTTATATGTGAAAGGGGGGGGGGGTGGTTTTCTATTGTTTTTATGTGCAGGAGGGGGGCTGTTATCTATTGGGGTTTTATGTTTGGGAGGGGCTATTATCTATTGTTTTTTTGTGCAGGGGGGGGGGTGTTATCTATTGTTATTGTACAGGGAGGGGGGTTTTATTTATTGTTATATGTGCAGGGAGGGGGGGCTGTTTTCTATTGTTATATGTTTCAGGGAGGGGGGGGGGGATTTTCTATTGTTTTATGTGCAGGGAGGGGGGTTTTTTTCTACTTATTACGTGGGAGGGGGAGCTTAAATTTTTACCTACATAGTGCGGGAGGCCCAATAAGCTACAAATTACAGTTTCTGTGGGGCTATAAGCTATCTAAATACCTGCTGTGGGGCCCATAAAAATATCTATATACCTGCTGTGGGGGGCCCTTTGCTATCTATATTTCCTGCTGGGGGACCCAAACCTTGGGGGGGCCCTTTTTATGCTGGGGGGCCTTAAAACCCGGCTATATACCTGCTGGGGGGCTAAACCTGGGGTTATACCCCGCTGGGGGGGCCTTAAAACCCGGGGATATACCCGCTGGGGGGGGCCTAAAACCCCGTATAACCTGCTGGGGGGTTTCCCTAACTTGCCCATATACCTGCTGGGGGGGGTCCAAATTAAATTGCCTATTACCTACTGGGGGGTCCATAACCCGGCCCCATATTACCTGCTTGGGGGGACATTTTAAACACACACCCCTACCCCACTGGGAGATATATAAAGTATATAACCCCTATTGGGATGTAAACTTACGGGGGACCCCCCATTACCTTTTAATGGGGGGGACAATAAATTTACTGCGTTGTGAAGTCGTAAAAGGTTAAGCGGTTTTAAGGCCTCGCTCAAGTCAGTTGATAAGATTTAGAAATCGACTCCGGGACCCCATCGGTTGTTAACCGTTTGTTAAGGCCTCAAGTCGATTGTTAAGACCTTAGCAATCGACTCCGGGGACTAGCGCACTTTGGTGTAATTCTAATGTTATTGGGGTATTATCATGCTGATTATACTGACTATATCTACCTACATAGCCACCTTGACGTTCTGTAGATATTGTATTATACCTAGAATGACATTATGATTGTCAGTGAATATAAAGAACACCCCTAATTCAAAAAAAATCTATTTTTCTTTTTGAGATTCTACACTATGTGGTGCTTCATAAAATATTAATAACCTAGGACTTCAGACTGAATGAGAATGAGATAAGGCCTAGAATATTTTTTCATAGACAATAAATATACTTCCTGATTCATAGTTGACTATTATGGTAAAATATGCTAATAAATATATATATTAACACATTTTTTTAACCATAATTTTTTTTTAACTATAATTCAGGAAGTAATTTAGACCCTAGCATCAAAACCAAGTACATCCTAATGCTGGTCCACATCAGGACACTGTAGGCTAGATACTGTTCCCTCTAAGCTAGCCTAACAAACACACACATATACACTTCCTGATTTATAGTTGATAATTATGGTAAAATGTGTTTATATATATATATATATATATATATATATATATATATTTTATAAATATATATTTGTGTAGGGTCTAAATTTGTCAAGCCTGATAAAGAAATGCACTGTAATTTGACGTCTTATAATTGGGGGTCTGGTCTGAGGACCCCATATTTTAGAGGTCTGGTCTAAGCTCCAATAATTAAGGGATCCGGCTTTGGTTTGATAATTTAGGGTCAGAGGTCTAATAACTTAGAAGTCTGGTTCGGTGTCTGAAAATGTAGGGTTCTGGGGTGTGAAACTCTAGGGTTCTTGTTTTAGCTGTTTTTTATATTAAACCTTTTAAGGGTCCATTATGTGTCTGAGCAAAAAAAGTGTGTACTTTTCCTCCTGAGAAACCCCATGAAGTAATAGAAGACTAAATCATAAAACGTTTCCTAAATGTACACAGTCGAGTCACATTATTTTGACCACCAGCTAACATCCCCCAAAAACTGCCCAAAGGGAGCCAAACGCAGCTAATGGACTGTGGTGACTCGAAAAATCTGTAAATAGATTGTCTCTTTAAGAAAAGTAGAGCGGAGTTGGCTTAAATCAGTCACAGGAAGCAGTGATGGATCACTATTTTGACAATTTAGTGAGAGCTCCTGCCTTTGAACTGTGAAGGGGGAGCCTGTAATTGGTGAAATTTTCACTGATTTGCATTTTGATAATTTGCTGTTCATGAACCCCGTACCAACATTTGACTTACTGGTACGTCATAATGATGGTAAGGTTGTATGGAGCTGGCTCAATTACTGAGCCAGTTCAGTACATGGCGGGTGACGGCTGATCATTACAGCTGACACCCTCTGCCAACAGCAGGGAATCCAAAAAAACCCTTCGTGTTGATTTCCCGGGAAAAGCAAAAAAAAGCCCCCTGAAAGGGCTGGCCATTGCCCCTTCCAAGAAAAAAATAGATTCTTGGATCAACATCCCATCTCCAAAATAAAGTAAGTATAACCTGTAATATTACATATTTCAAGAAAGGCATCTAAGCCTCTTTGCCTTATAATGTCCTACTTTGCTCATCATATAATCTCCATCTTTGCATGTGCTTATGGATGCAAGCTTTTCTGATCCAGTGGCCAACTGTAATCAATTTGGCTTGCACTCTCTAGAGCTGTTGCAAGATTTACTCAGTCTTTTCAGCAGGGGACATGCATTAGTCATTATTAATAATATTCAAAATAATAATCACACTCAAAAACTATAAATCTGACATTGATATGCTGGGAACATACAAGTATTATAGCTGTAGTAAAAAAAGAAATATATTTTTAGTATATAAAATAAATAGTTTTGTATGAAGAAAAACTAAAAGTCACGCACACTGGGCTTTGCTTGACTATTAAGGTTAACTGTGCTTGATCTTTTCTGGAACCATAGCGGATAAGGCTGTTTTCCCACTCTAAAAACCCAAAGCTTATTTATCTCAAAAACGCATTTTTTCGGGGCAAAAATAAAAACAATTTAGTACTGCTATACTTGGAAACTTGAGATTGTTTTTTAAAACCGATATGAACTTAAACTGATAAAAACAGTGGAAAAAAAATTATCTTGTCAAATATCTTTTCTGTTTGTGATTTGGACTGTAAAAGGTATAAAATGTGTTTATTGCTTTTCAGTTAGCCAATATAAGTTTATAAGTATATTTTTACTCGCTGGATCACTGCTACACAAAGTTAGGGTAGGGGGTTTTTAAAATTAAAAATTTCGGGAAACCATAAAATTTTTCTTGAACATTTTTTAAAATGCATAAATAGACCATCCCTTAACTTCAGAATGTCCAACTGTTCATTGTTTCAGTACTTTTTTTTACAACTTGCAGATCTCTGACAAAAATTTAAACCCCAAAAAAAACCCCTTTTTTAAACTTTATCCTACGTCCAGGTCTTTGGGGGGGTTTAAAGCACCTGGTTTTGGAACTCCTGAGGATTCGCGCGAATTTCAAAGCAGATTTTCGCGCGATCGGGCGGGTTTCAGCTGATATTACAGTGACATCCCGCAGCGTCGGCCCCGACCCCGGATCGCTCCGGGGGGGGGGGGGGGGGTTTAAAACCCCTTAATTATCGCGACGATCGGGGCAATAACTAAGGGAAAAGCAGGAGGAATCGTCCTCCTCGTCTCTGTGGGGCGCCAGCACGCAGGGATCGGGCAAATCGTCCCTCCTCCCACAGACACCACGGGAAGCAGAGAATCCCTTCCGGGTTTGTCTTGAGTCACGGCCCGGGCCGTGCCCGGGGGGATGCCCCCGACATCTTTACTGACATTTTGTCTGGGAACCTCATACAACAAGCTGTGCACTGTTTCCTATTGAATAGAGATCTAAAATCTCTCTTCAAACCCCCTTTGGGGGAAAACAAAATAAAAATTGAAAAAGTAAAAAAAAGAAAAAAAAAAGTAAAAAACAAGAAAAACACAAACACGAAAAATAAAATAAAAATACGTACCCCGCCCTTTCCCCTTTACAAACGCCAATCGCCCCAAAAAAGATCAAAAAAAAAAAGTCCCCAATTGGTATCGCCGCGTGCGAAACACCTGCCCCATAAATCTTATTTTAATTTAAACCCCTACGGTGAACGGCTTTAAAAAAAAAAACAAAAAACAATCACAGAATTAAAATTATTGTTATCCCGCACCATAAAATGAATAAAAAAAGCGATCAAAAACCCTAGAAATGCCAAAGTTGACCAATAAAAACGCTTTCCCCCCGCAAAAAAAAAAAGTCCTTATACAGCTCTGTTACAAAAAAATAAAAAAGGATCTCTCAGAAAATACGATGCATAAATAATTTTTTACAACTAAAAACACTTTCTTTTTTTTTAAAGTGTTTTCAAAAAAAAAAATATAAAAAGAGTATCGCCATAATCGTAGCGCCCCAAAGAGAAAAGCTAACTTACACGGATACGCAGGGTGAGCCCTGTTTAAAAAAAAAAAAAAAAAAAACTACAAATTGCAGTATTTTCTTCACCCTGGCCTCCAAAAAAGGGTTTTTAAAGCGATCAAAGAGCCTTGTCCCCCCAAAAATGTACTAATAAAAACATTAACTCATCTCGCAAAAAACAAGTCCCACACAGTCCAAGCACAAAAAAAATGTAAAAGTTATGGCTCTCAACTATGGCGATGCAAAAACGTTTTTTCCCCTGTTGAATAAAAGTGTTTTTATTGTAAAAAAGCAAAAAACATAAAAAATATACAAATTGGGTTTTGGGTTGTAATTGTTTTTGACCTGTGAAAAAGCTACCATTCATATAACCGTACAGTGACCGCTATAAAAAATAAAAATAAAAAACACTACCAAGATTGCTGTATTTTTGTTCAAAAAAATTCAAAAAAACCCTTAAATAAAAATTGAACTGCATCATATGCACCCTAATGGTACCAATAAAAACTTCAACCACCCCAAAAAAAAAAAAAACAAGCCCAAAACCAGCCCTGCAACAGCAAAAAAAAAAAAAAGTTATGGCTGTCAGAATAGGAAACATAAAAACGCTTTTTTTTATAGACGTTTTCTACTGTGTAAAGTAATAAAACAAAAAAAAAACATATAAAACTATATCATTGAAATTTGTACCGACCCCCCAGAAAGTTATCACATCATTTACAGACGGCGAATGCTGTAAAAATTAAACCAAAAAAAAATGACCCAACTGCGTTTTTCCCCCCATTTTCATTGCCCAATTGCTAAAAAAAAAAACTATGGAAAAACCCGGGCATCCAAAAGCCAGTACACCCCTAATGAGAAACCCCTGATGGGGGGTTGAATCCAAAATGGGTGCTTTTGGAAGGTTTCGCCCGTTTTTGCTACTTTGGGGGCTTGCAAATGCACAGGCCCCACCCAAAAACTGGTTTCCAAAAACCAAAAAACGCTCCCTCCCTTTTTACGCCCTGCCAGCGCCCAAAACAGGTTTTTTCACCCACATTAGGGTTTGCCGAACTTGGGGAAAAAATTGCTTAACAAAATTTTAGGGTTTCTTTTTTCCCAAAAAAACCCTTTTTATATATGAAAAAATTTTTTAACTAAAATTGCAGAATTGAAAAAAAAAAAATTTTTTGAAATTTTTTACAGCCTTATGCTAAAAAAAAATTTGTGAAACACCTGGGGGTTATAACTCAATGACCCCTGGATAAATTCATTAAGGGGGGAGTTTTCCAAATTTGGGCTTTTTTTGGGGGGTTTATTTAATTTTAGCACCTTAAGGTGTCCCCAACCTGAAATGGCGCCTAAATAAAATCGTATTGAGATGAACCGGCAAGTCCCGTAGGTGCACCTCCATTTTGGGGGGTTATGGGTGGGCAAATAATGCACTAGGGACCATATGGGATATCTCAAAAACGGCAGACCTGGGGGGAAAATTGAATTAAGTTTCATTTACCCAGTCACTTTACCGTATTCCATGAATAATGGGTAAATATTTAAACTGCAAAAAAAAAATGACATTTTGAAATTTTTACCTCCATTTGCTTTAAATTTCGTGAAATACTGAAAAGGGTTTTGAAAATTCCTAATATGTTTGTAAAACGTTAAGGGGCTATTTCTCAAGGCGTCACTTTTGGGGGTATTAACATGCAGGCCCTCAAAAGCCACTCGAACTGGATTGGTCCCTAAAAAAAAAAGTAATTTTCAAAATTTTTTTTTTTAAAATTTAGAAATTACTACTAAATTTCTAAGCCCCCTAATGTCGTAAAAAAAAAAAAGACATTTAAAAAATGATGCCAACCTATAGTGGACATATGGTAGATGCTAGTTATAAAATATTTTTTGGTGATTTAAATTTTCTGTCTTGCACCAGAAATTTTGCAACTTTTTAAAATCGCAATTTTTTCCAAAAATTTTTTTGAAATTTTTGATATCTTTTTACAAACAAACAAGGATTTCAAGGATAAAAATTTCTTATAAACTTTAAAACCAAGTGTCCGAGAAAAACAATCTCTAATCACATGAATAGGTAAAAGGTCAAAAAGTTATTCCACATAAAAATTTACACAGTCAGATTTTTAAAAAAGGGGCTGTGTCAGGAAGGTCAAAACAGGGGGGGCCCTTAAGGGGTTAATGGAAAATTCCAAATGGGGTTTTTTATCCCTGAATCGCCCAATACATTTGAAGACAATTTAATTGGGATGTAAACATCCACCTCATCATTGTTCACATATTGACAAACATGAACCAAAAACAAAAACTTTCAATTGATCAACATACTTTTCCCCTTTCGAGGCTTCAAGCAGGATGCTCTCAGACAGACGTGGCCATTGAGCTTAGAGTGTCACAAAGGGTCATTAACAGGTTGCGAAAAAGATATAGAAAGACTGGAAGAGTCACAGAAGGTAAAGAAGCCCTTGGCTACATCACCCATTGATGGCAGCTTCGTTGTAAACAATGCCCTCAAATCGTGATGAATGCCACACAGCTCCAAAAAAATTTTAGAGAGGCGAGAGGCACCCAAGGTCATTCTACCATTTGTAAAAAATTTACATCAGCCGGGGGTAGAACCCTAAGAAAATATTTTTTGTCTTTAAAAAAATTGACTAACCTTCTTCAGAATGACTTGAGCCCTAAAAGTCTTGTAAACAAAACATTACCCCAAAAAAGGAAGACCCAAAACCAAAAAATAGGGGACCAACTGCACCTGACATGCGTTTTGCAAAGCTCTATCACTGTCACCCCTGCTGGAATGAATCTCCTTGTCCGTATTAACTTGTTATGCTTTTGAACGAAGAACTGTTTGATTATATATGAATTTTGAGCATTTCATTTCATATGAATTATATACGCCATGATACTGTAGTGACATTGGGACTATTGCCTGCTGTATATGTCCATAACTATGCATTACTATGTGACTTTAATACAACCAGTTTCACATTATGGCTTGCTGCTTCTTCTTTTCAGTTGTGTTTTTTTTTTTATCAAATTCAATTATGTTTCTTATTGTAATCATGATTATGTGAATAAAAATGTAATAAAAATGTTGTATTTTTATACTTTTGAATTCCAAGTCTCCTATTTGTAGTATAAAATTTAAGTAAATCACAGTCATAGATTCCTGTCACGATATCAAAATAAACATGAACTCCAGAAATAATGTCATTTATGGCTGGTAATCAGTAAATGAATTGCTACATTAGTATAGTTGACTGCTATACCTGTAAAAAAAAAAAAAACATTTTCCATCTAAGCACAAATGGCCAAATATCTTGAATGAGAATTATTGTGTTCCTTTGGAATATTGCTCTTGAAAAGCAACTTTTCAGCGTACTTTAAAATATTTGTACTGGCATGTGCACACATTTGAAATGCCCAAATGCCTGGCAGTAGTACATTTGTGAAGAGATTTAGTGTGGCTATTAAAAGTAAGTTTGCTTTGTTATATGACATGCTAGTTTAGTTCTGAAAACGATTACCAGTGCTATTGCAATTTCTATTAGTATAAGTGAAATTAAGAAAGCAGATGTTTCATTGTATTTAACATTTTACCAAAATTGTAAAAAAAAAAAAATACACTGCGCCACATAAACAGTATTCTGAAACTTTTCTGCACAGAAGAGCGGAGGTGAGCTACACCAAACACAATTTACCTTTAATTTCTCAATCAGCATGTGCTCTGTATAGGAGTGCAATACACGCTTTAATAAAATTCTGTACTGAGGTAACATTCAGTGCTTCAACTGCATTAGATACATTGGTGACCTATTTTAGGAAAACAGAATCAATATTACTTTTCAGAAAAGCCCTTATATTTAGTTTTCTAATAGTAGGCAAAGCCATGTGCACAGAGCCTTTACATGGGCTCTGCAATGGAGCCATAGGTACCACATGCGCCACTATATGATGCTAAATTCACTCCAAAAAAATAACACTTCTAGGGTATAATACTCCCATAATCCAAACCCTATTCTGTTTGAAGAAAAACGTGTCCCAGCAAACACTGTATAATGTTCTTGTTTACAAAATGCATCTGAATGTATTGCTTAAGTCTTAAACCTCAAGTTGTCATTAAGTAGGTATGGAATGGACTCTATGGGCCTTATGTATGAAAACTCTCTAGCAGTATGACTGTCATTGTTGCCCATAGCAACCAATTAGAGCTCTGCTTTTATTTTTCCAAAATACTATATGAAATGAAATCTGAGCTCTGATTGGTTACTATGGGCAACAAAGACAGTCTCACTGCTAGACAGTTTTTATACAGAAGGCCCTATGTCTACTCCATACCTGCCGGTAGTGGCTGTTAGAGTATCGCCGATAAGTACTGCAGTATATAGTACAGGCGATCAAATGTTCAAGGTCTTTAGGTGGACTAAAAACTAGGTTAGATAAAGTAAAAAAAAAAAAAAAGTTTTTAAAATATAAAAAAAAATAAAAAATTCAACCTACCTTTCTCATATTTATCATACAAAAAATAAACAACACACTAATTAACACGATCGGTATGACTGAATCGGTAAAAGACAAGAATGAAACATTATTGGTATTATTGGTTTCAGAAAATGGCCATGTAAAGCAAATTTATTTTTTATTTATTTTTAAGTAGTTAAATACAATGAGAGCCATATAAATTTGGTATTGCCACAATCCTAACAGTCTGAAGAAAGATAAAGTGTCATTTATATCAAATGGTGAACTATAAAATTGAAGACAACATGTCTGAAAATTGGCGGCGCCGCGGCAGTTTTTAGGCGCATTAAATAAGTGTAAAGTTCACCAGAAAGCCCGATCCTCTCAAAAATCTGGTGTCAGGTAAACTTCATGCACCTAAAAAGGTGCATTGAGCCAAAACAGGAGCAATGCGCAAATTACGTCGCATAGTGTATCATTGGTAGTGTATGTAAAGCGCCTCTCGAGGCGAATTGGGCAACGGTGGCACATAACGTATCATTACTAGTATATGTAATGTGCCTCAATAGGCGCATTGCGTTATGGAGGTGCACAGTGTATCACTTTTAGTTGCATTACAATGTGTCGTGCCCGGCGTATAATGTGCCTAGTTTTGGTGTACGAAAGTTAATTTACATTGAGAATAGGGCATCAAAAGTGTTTTTGGCACAAAACAGACCAAAAAACTGGTGTGTTGGAACATGACGCCCTGAGTGTTTGCATTTTTTTTTTCAGTTGTACCCTACAAATATTTTTTTTCCAGTTTCCCAATACATTCAATAGTACTACTACAAAATACAAAACTTTATAGGTCTATGTCAAAGGAGAAATAGAACAGTCATGGTTCTTCGAAGGTGGTAATGAAAAACTGGAAAATGAAAACTGAAAATAGCTGCATCATTAAAGGGTTAAAAGGAATAAAAAAGCACCACTGGAAACACCAAACCATGAAAAATACATTTGTGTTAAAAAAAAAACCTTCACATTCTCCTATTAGCTACAAGCGAGCACCTGGCTGCAGTATGTCAAGCAACCAAACAAAGAATTAAAATGCCATGAAAACCTGGCCTAAATGCTGTATGTGAATTCAGTCCATATGTTGGCAACAATAACAAAACTTAAGCAAGTCAAGAAATCCATTCCATAGGAGCCAGACAGTCTAAACCTTGAGCTAGTTTGGTATTTATAGTAGCCAAAAATTAGAAATTATTTATGCATCATTATGAAACAACTCAAAATGTTAGGCACACCAGCTACCTGGCTCCTGAGAGTTATCCAGCCGTGGCATAAACCTGGCCCTTACATTTTCTTCTGAAGATCCTTTCTCTATTGTTATCGCCACCTCCATTACACTGTGTTGTCACGTAGCCTGATGGTCTTTTCTCAACCAGGGTTCTTTAGACCATAGCTTACAAATAACCTAGAGCTCCCTGGAAGGCAAACAACAACTCTGATAATAGGGATATATTAGTTGTAATGTTCCCCATGAGTTGAAGTCTAGGAATTAATAGTCCATGCTTTGGCCTATGCATTGACGGTGAGATGGGATATTGCATACAACTTGTAGCTCTGTTATCCAAGCCTAAAGGAACAGAAAAAAAGTAAACGTCACTTTTTTTTATGGAACAACATATATTTTAACGCTATTTTGGAGTTAATACATCTGGAGCTGAATAAAAAGTTTACACCAATGTCAGGACTTTGTAAAGCTCTGTGAAAAAGTCTCATGTCAAGCTTGGTAATCAAACACTTATGTTTTATCTATGTTTTGTTCATCGGAATGGATAAGGCTGTAGTGTACAGATCACAGAGATCGCCAGCCAAGAAAGAAAACAGAATATATTCCATGTGCTATTGGGGAGTGAGTGAACTCAAGAATATGACCCATGTGTGAAAATATAAAGCATCCGAGATGCATCTGTGGGATATTACAGGAATTTAAAAAACATTATTAAAAGATCTGTTCATTAGTGAAAAGTATATTGAACTCTAAGAAACAGCAGAAAGACTGAGGTGGTTTTCCATAAAACAGGGAAAAAAAAGTAAATAAAAAACAACATTAAGTAGAAAGCTGGTCATCGGTAACATTCTCCACACTGTAATTCCAGCCAGAAATACAAATAACTTCTAAGTGCTGGCAAACAAATAGAAGCTCTTTTTAAAGACAAGAACCATGGAAAAAGGAGGTCAACGTGGCACACTGAAAGCTAGTGATTAAAGGGTTTTTCGTACTATAAATGTGTGTCAGGATTTATCACCAACTTTAATGCCAACAAATACATTCAGTTACACAACGATCAAAAATTAGGTGAGACTTGTTGATAAACAGTTTAAAAGGCACATAAACATTTTACAACATTTCTTCTTCAAAATGTTGGCTTTGCTTCCTTAAAGGGGTTATCCAAGACTTTAAAAAAAAACCTTCTGACCACCTCCCACTGTGCTAAATTAGAAAATTAAGCAATACTTACTTCTTCCATCACCACCGTTCCAGCGCTGCCAGAGTTCCAGTGTCACCCCAGGTCCTTTACTGGTGACGTCACATTAAAGGGGTTTTGTCACAATTTCATCTCATACCTCCTGCATCCAGCTCTTCAGCTCTGTGTGCTCAGAAGGGGGCATGTGTGATTTGTTTGAATTGCATATCATGTGACCCAGCAGGATGACATCACCAGGCCTTTCCTCTCTCTAGTCAAAGAAAGGTCTGTTTATGTATGGATCTGTGAGTAGCTACAATGTAGCTCAGTTGTTCAGCACAAGGCTCCTAGGTTCAAATCCCTACAGAAACCAAACCTCTGGATTTTTTTTCCTTTATCAATGCACAGACCTGATTGAGGGTTATTTTTTATTTATTTGCACTGTTTGACTAATTACTAGGAAGTACAGAGGACGGGAGTAGAATGACAGCGCCTGGGGTTTGAACACTCAGTAGCTGCCTGAAAGGAGAGGTGATGTCTGAGCATGTCTGACCAGGAGCGAGTAGCTCCCAGCCCTGGTCGTATCCCCTGTAGACGAGCTGTAAACATTGGATCACTAAAGGAGCAGCTAAAAGAAAAATGGTACAGAATTTTTAATAATGATGAATAAGGAAAATGTTTATTTTTCAATTTGCAAGCTCCCCACATCCATTTTACTTTGTGGTAAAACCCCTTTAATGGATCACAGACCTCTGTGGTCACCTGCTGTACATGAAAGGATGTGACTTCTGAAGGCAGAGATTGGTTGCAGCATCATGTGATCTATAAATGTGACATCATCAGTGAGAGACTTGAGGGAAGGGGAGAACACTGGAGCTCTTGCATCACTGGAACAGTGGTGATGGGAGAGGTAAGCATGGGTTAATCTTCTATTTATCCATAGATTTATTCATAGATTGTAAGCTCTTGCGAGCAGGGCCTTCACACCTTGGGTCTCATCTGTAAGTAGCTTTTCATTGTGTAATGTCTGTCTTTTTGTCTGTACCTACACCCTCCAAATTGTAAAGTGCTGCGGACTATGTTGGCGCTATATAAATAAAGGTTATTATTTAAAAGGTTATTATTATAGTGGGAGATAGAAGGAACATATGTAAGAGTCTTAGAAAACCCCTTTATAGGGAACGTCGACATTTTAGTCAGTGCAGGCTCTTTACTGTCTAACCGTAATGTTGTATTCATGCTAGATTGTTCAGTGTTTCTGTCCTCCATGCTTCTGCTTCTGAGGGAGCAGAGTTGAGTTCAGAGCAAATGAATAGGATATAGATCTTGCAGAAGAGGAACACTGGAAAAAAAATCAGAGGATACAAGTCATATAATTGCCTGGAAGTATTGCTATCCCTTATGTATACACACAACCTTGTATTATTAAATGTAATCTAAAAGTACCGGTACGCTTTAAAATTTAGATCTATGGGTGAGAACTACACTAAAAAAAACAACAGAGCATGCTGGATCTAAAAAGACTGATATGTCAGGGTATCTGACTGATCGCATGTAGATGGAAATGGATGAAGTGCCACGTGCACGAAACACGTCTTCCAATAAAATAACCTTTTAAATTAAAAGGTCCAGTGCTGATTCTTCTCTGTGACAGTAGGAGGTTTACCGATGAATAGACCTCACTGACAGTTTTGATAGCATGTAGAGAGTGAGACATATGCCGTCGACAAGAGGAGTGGCGGTCAATAAAGTGAAAATAAATGTATTGAAATGTGAATACTTGCTTATGTCTGTGGTATCCAGCACACTGTAAGATGTATTGAGATTACTTTTAATTATACAGTATATATAGATATTTTATCTCAATATATCTTACAACATGTTCTAGTAGGAGAAAGCTAGGTAAGTAGAACTTTTTTTTCTTTTTTCCACACTGTGGTCCGATTTCAGAAAACATTTTTCTCTGCCCCCTTTTAAAAACGTAAAATTCAATAGGAGTTCAACTCTTAAGTGCATTCTCAATCACTGTGGTATTGCTGAGGAAAGGTTTTGGTGAGTTGCTTGTGGATTTTCCTGCAGACATTGTAAGATAAATAAGATAAAGGCACTACACTCACCTCCTGTACTTCTCCCTGAACAAAACACATACAGTCCCATATCTTTTCCCTTACCAAACCCCCAATATGACAAACACTGGGGGCTAAATCATTGCTTTAAGGGGGTTTCTCACTACTTGATTTCATCTTACCCTTTTTTCTTGGTTTTTTTTGAATTTCAGGGGCGTGTTTAATGGTTCTACTAGGTTTTCAATAGATCCCAGGTCGTAGTATAGCCCTGAAAGCGATGAAAACCCCAAAAAGAGGGGGGAAACTCAAAAGGGAAGACCTGTTAAAGGACATATATTTGCAAAGTGACTTGTTTTTGAAAAAATTTTTAACTAAAAAAAAATCCTTGATGAAAAACCCCCTTTTAAAGTTGTGGCAAGAAGACCGGAGACCAAAAAAGGGATTGCCTAGGGAAAGCCCGGTAAAGTGAGTATAAGATTTTTTTCCATTTAAACTCTGATTTTTTTTTTCTCTGGACATGCAGATAACATTGGTAACTGTCCCAAAATTTTGGAAATTTTGACTTTGTTCGATTTTGTCCTTATTGGGAATGCAATGGGAAAAAATTTGTAATTTTCCAAAAAAAAATTGAATATTGCGGACATGAAGTCCACACTGCAAGTCAATTTCTGTGCTTACAATGGGGTGGGAATTTTTCCACAGCAAGTGAATAAGATTTTATGCTGCTACTGAAATTTTGTTTATGGACTTTCAACACAAGAATCCCTTGTGGAGAATCTTCATAATCAATGCTATGACTAAGAAACACTCTGGTTTGAAACATCAAGAGTTAAATTAGGATAATAACTCCTAGGGTAGCTGTTTTGCTGTTAATCACTTAGATGTCGCAGTCAAAAGTAATTGTGGAAACTAGGTGGTTAGATGGAGGGACATCATTCCTGCAGTTACCGTATTAGCAGACAGTAACACAATAGTGGGGAGCCAGTGGGTTGTCATTGCAGCTTGAGGCGTAACAAAGACCTCCAAATGTGCCTCAGCTATAGGATAAGTAGGCAATGTCTTTTACTAAAAAACTAATTTAAGCTTATAAAAGTTATTTAAAAAATTGTACACAACGAGTCCGTAAAAAGTAATTTTATTTTGCAAGTATTAAAAAATACATATATTTTGTTATCACTGTAATCACAACGGCCCCTATAGTAAACTTAACCCATTATTTAAACCATATTGTAAACAATATAAAAGATGCAGTAAAACTATTGTAGAATCTCTTTTTTTGTAATCCCCTCAAAAAATGTAAATTAATTATATTATAATCAAATGATCTAAAAAAAATGGGGACTCATTCGGGGAAAAAAAAACAAGCCCATATATAACTAAATCAGCAAGAAATAGAAAGGCTATGACTAAGCTATTGGAAATATAATGTTTTCTAGAAAAAAATGCTATAATTGTCCAAAAGTAGCAAATAAAAAATAAGAAAATAAAAAAAATAATACATATCTGGTATCACTGTTATCGTACGACCCAAGAAAAAATTTAAAAATATTTTATATCGTTTTTAAAATCCCAAAATGTCAACACAAAAAATTTTGGGGTTTTTTTTTTCCCCCCCAAAAAAGCCATAAGTTAAACAGTAAGTGATATGTACCCTACAATGATGTCATTGAAACTTACAACTCATCTTGTAAAAAAATATATATTATAGTTATAAAGCTACATACAAAAAATGTTTTAAAAGTTATGGCTTTCTGAATGAAGAAACAAAAAAAATCCTGCAGCCAAAATAGGCTCTGTCCTAAAGGGGTTAAATTGTCTTATTAAGCTAAATTTTAACCATTACACCTCTTTTGAAGACCAAGGATCACCTTCTTGTTTCATAAAATGTCTATTTTCAAAGATATATAGTTGTTTTGTTTATTATTCATATTTGTACAATATACAGTAAAAACACAGAGTTCTATGGACCCCAGAGAACTTCAGACTGGTCTCTAAACTCCTAAATATATTATGCCTCAGTTCACACTTTGCCACAACTTGTGATGTTTATTCACTACAGAAATTGTCCTATATATTGAAAGGATGAAAGCAGCTATGAAAATCTGCAGATTTTTTTTTTTGCAATATTATGATATGGATTATTTCCTCCTATGAATCACTGATATAGCAGGAGATCCATCCTGAGTGAACTCATAGAGCAAAAAGATTACTTAAAAACGCCCCTTAAAATGTAATATTTAATAAATCATCCTAAAGATAGTTCAAGTCATAAAACATGTCATTTTAAAAATATTTGCCTAGCTTTAAAATCCCCAAAAACTAAAAAGAAAAAAAGAAGGGAATATAAAGTAAATTTTTACCTGAAACGCTGAAGATCTGAGTGTTCCCGACCAGGGGTTAATTATCCAGACTCCAGAGAGGTAGGAAAAGGAGGGTGTCCACTTTTTTGTCTGTCATCCGGTTTCAATCTAATTCTGTTGCTGTGCTATGAGGATCAGAAAAGAAATAGTTCCTAACACCCTAACTGGCATAAGTGAAATGTCATTTTACATCTCTTCCATTACATATGTTGGTTTTATATTTTAGGGGAGAATATTGAGCAGTCTTTTTGGTCTGGAATTTTTGTGCTATATGTAGATGGGGCTTTTAAAATACTGTAATGAACTTAATGGTGCCACAGATTAGTAGCACAGTCAACACAAAACTCTGCGACACCTGAAAATGGTCTATAAATTCACGCTGACCTCCCTCCACCTTTCTCAAAACAAAGGGTGACATATCTCATTAGTGCTGCACCATTTTTTTTGGTGTATTTTGCACCCAACAAAAACTGTTGACGCCCTATTCTCTATATAAGTGAACTGTAATACCCAAAAATAGGTTCTTATAGCCCGGGACGACACATTTGGTGTGGCGAAAGTGGGATAAATATGCTGCAATGATTTTCTATGTGCCTAAAATTGCGTGCGCCTAATTAGGGCCCTCTTAAAACTATGCAAGGTATTTCACACCCGATTTTTGAAAATTCATTCATTTTTTAGGCCACTATACACCCTTTAATGCCCTTAAAACTGTTTGGCGCGTCACTTTTCAGACATGTAGCCCTAAGTGATTTTTATACATTAATTTATGACTTTCCATTTTAGTAAATAAACAATGAGTGGTGCGTTTTAATCCATGCTAATTAAAAGGGTTGTCCAGTTAATATTTTTTATTTTTTTAATAGAATACTGCTGCTTATTTAAAAATTAGAAAAATTTCACTGACTTTTTCTCACCCTTGGATCCAGCACGGCACCATTCTCAATCACTGCCAGTCTTCTGTTTTCTTCCAATCTTCTTTCAATCAGGACACTACTTCTGTAGCTGTTTAATGGTTTGGGGTATGGCCACTGGCTGACCTCACTATTTGGAAATAAGTGCTCCAAAACAGTTTATAATTGCCCAAAGCAAGGCGTTGCAGCCATCAGAACAAGTGTAGCTTTTGTTTACTGAAGATTAAGGAGTTTTCTCACTACAATGACTGGCTTTAACTGCAAAAACGATAAATTTAAAAAACCCTTTTCAATACTTTGCTTTTTTGATTTTTTTTTGGTCGGAATAAAAAAAAAAAGGTTTAATCTCTTCTTAACTTCGCTCAAGTTTCTGGTTTTCGATCATTTCTCTTCCCCCACCTCTCCCTGCTCTCTCTTATCTCTCATTGATTTAAGCTGCCGTCAGTCATTCAGTCATTTAGCGAAGGCCTCCTCGGCCACATGAGGCCATAGCTTAGGGTTGGGGTACCACATAGAGTAAAAGTGGGGATGAAACCCTCCGATAGTAATTGGCGAGCCCAGAAATGTGTATGGGTGAAGACCAATGGCTGTGGCCATGCGAATGGCAGGGCAATTTGCAGGGGCCCTCTATAGACCTTTGTCTGAGATGATGTACCTGAGGAGAGGAAGACTGGTATGGTGAAAGAGGCACTTCTCCAACTTGGCATAGAGGCGATTAGCCCGTAGACGCCTCGTAGATGCCTCAGGACCTGGCACACTGGGCGAGGGTGAGACTCCGGATTTGGGCGAGAAAAACCGGTGTTATCCAAGAGCAACGACACAGATAAAAGAAGGGCCCTGAATTTGTCATTGACAAAATCTGGAAAACCGTGGGGGGGGTTAACAGTAGGTATTCAAAGTGCTTTTCTCCACTCATCACCCCCACGGAACCGGCAAGATTTTAGCTCAGAGAAGCCTGTCAAAGAGTTCTGTGATCAATGACAGAGGATAACGGTTCTTCACGGTTATCTTCTTGAGACCGGGATAATCAATACAAGGGCATAGTGTACCCTGATTTTTCTCTGGGGACGACAAGGTTGCCCTGCCTGGGGGGACTAGAAAAGGGCTGCATGTAATTGGACGTCAAAGGATGGTGAGGTGAAGGGTCTCATTCTGTTTTCCGAAAAAACGTTGGCGAAGTCCTGGTATGCAGCGGTTAGGGCTGGCAGAGGCTTCAGGAGTGTAAATGGAGAAGTGGGGCACACAAGGCGAGGTGCTACCAAACAGCGGGTCTGGCAGTCTAGTCCCAAGCATGTAACTTCGCCCATCTTCCAGTTATGCATAAGGGCATGGTGTTGCAGCCATGGAAGTCCCAGAAAGGCAGCACATAGAATGCGATCTTCACCTTTTGCAATGCCCCCAAGTGAAGAGATACTGGTTCAGTAAGATACTGAATGGGGTCGCTCAGTAGTTCCCCGCTGACCGAGGAGATCACCAGAGGGATATTGTCACCAGGAGGGTGGATAAATTTTCCCGCGATCCAAATCCAAAAAACAGTCCCTTTGAAATAGACTCCGATCGGTTGTAATATGCACCGGAATAATCAGAAGTGGAGAGTGATTATTCACACCTAGGGATGCCCCCCTGTAATCTGGGTGCGGGCTTTTTGGGAATTTGGGGCGTTGGGGCGTTTTGGGAATGCTTGGGTTTGGCAGATTCTCCTCTCAACGTCAGGACAATTCTTGCTGGGTAAGGTGAGCCCTGTCTACTTGCATGGGCTCCTCAGCGGAAGGCTGCAGGATAGTCAGATGGGACCTCCACACCGGAGCAAGACGTGGTAAACGGCGTGCCTGGACTGGTTCGCGATCGATACAGAGCTCCTCCTGCCTCTCAAAAAAACGCACGTAAATGCGGGCCGGTGAAATCAGGTCCTTTAAGGGGACAGGAAAGCAAATCCCGTGCAGCCAGCATGTCCACTCTGCTGGAGAACCTTTTTTGAATGCGGCTCTGAGGGCTACATCGTTCCAGGACAATTCCGAGGCCAAGGCGGAAATGTACGACATATTCTACCTCCAAGGAATTGCCTTGATGTAGGTTCAGAAGAGCGGTCTCGGCGGAGGAGGCCCAGGCTGGTTCCTCAAAGACACTGCAGAACTCACTCAGAGAGAGATTGGCCATGACAGGATCATCTCTGTCCCAAAGAGGTGTTGCCCAAGGAAGGGCTTTTCCGGAAAGAAGGCTGACCACGAAAGCTACCTTAGACCTTTCGGTGGGGAACTGATTGGTCATCAGTTTCACATGCAAGTAGTACTGGGTGATAAAGCCCCTGCAGGGCCCTTTGGTCCTCATAAAAAGTTTTCGGCATGGCAAATGTAGTTTAAACCAGCAGACACTGCAGGAACCGATGGCGTAGGGGCCGTTTGTTTTCACCAGAGCCCGCCGCAAAGCGGTTTTGGACTTGCTGCAGAAAGCAAGCCCCCAGGTTACTACCCTTGGTGCAACTTCCCTGTTGTGGTGGCTGAGGTGTGGCATGGTACAAAGTCGCTAGGCAGGCTCGTAGTTGGGGAGAGGCAAGAAGGTCAGGACAGGAGGCAAAGGTTCGTGGAACGGATGCAAGAGGTATGGTACACGATATGGAAATAGAACACTCTGGAATGCTTTTCACTATAGGCACAAAGTACTATAGATCTGGTGGGCAAGTGACGGAAGCGTCCTGGATATATAGGGTCAGCGCCTGGCAATAACCAATTACCGGTGCGCTGGCCCTTTAAATCTCAGTGAGCCAGTGCGCACACACGCCCTATGAAGCGGGGAAACGTGCAGCAGCCGACAGGATCGTGCGGAAGAGCAGGAGTGCGCCTGGGTGAGTAGCCGCTGATAGTACGAGTCTCCCCGCAGTCCGACATGCGGATTCCACTTGTCCCTGGCAGCATACGGGCAGAGGAGGTATGAGTGTGCCCGGCACCCGATATGATGGCTGCAGGGCGACTCATAACAATTATAACAGATTTTGGTGCTATACAGATTTTTATAAGAAACAAAATGATCTCATACGTTTTTATAAACAATTAAACGTGTCAATTGAATGTTCTGGCAAGGTGGTAGCTAGAGGGATGAGTGGCAACAAGCCACATTTGCATGGGCACGGTGTTCAAAAACATGGTTAGGATAGTGGACAGATTCTTTCCCCAGGGGTAATAAATGCCTAACCAAGACTCTGAATTGAATGACAGGTGGACCGATAACAACATTATTTATGTCATTATGTGGTGATCACATGACTGTTTACTTCATACAGAGCTCCATTATTATGGATAGGAAGGTGGACCATACCAATTCTTTATTTTAGATGGGTGCCTGCTGCATGTGTATAAAAGTGGTACAAGAGCAGAATTTTTAATACATGTATACTAGAAAATTTTATAATTTCCTATTATATACATAATAAATAAAAACAACAAAGTGTTGTCATAGTGGCCTTCTGTAGATCCAAAGTAGCGTCTACATCCAAAACATACAGAAGACATTAGTGTGGACAGTGACTTCCATATGACAAGGCTAAACCACTAAGACACATATAAGTTTAAATAGCCTGTAATCGCAGTTCCTGACATTTTTAAAACACATGAATGGGGTATTGCAGACGAAGTCTTTCTTTCAAACTATGAATTCATAGCGCTTCACTTTTTAATTAGATAATGATAATGCTCTTAACTTCTACATTTCATACTCACATGAAACACCAGTTTCCTAAACAAATTCTTTTTAAGGTAAGCTGGACAATATTACATATATAGAGTAATTTGGAGTGACATAACATCCTCAATATGTCCATGAATTATCACATAACTAGTAACATGTCAATAAAAGCGGATCTATTTTGAAGTGAGGCATACCGGGGATAATTTTTACTGGAGCATTTCAAGGGATTCATGTTATGAGAATGTCTTCATAATAAACAGAATTTTATTTTTCTTAACAAGAAAAAAAAGTTATGGAAACTTAAGCAGAGAAAAGCTGGTTTGACATCTAAACACAGATGTCTTTAAACTAAGTAAAAGGCAATGACAACACAACACACATTATGCTAATTAGAACAAGACATAAATCGGGTCGGTTTTCAATTAACCAGCGTCTTTCATTGGAAGCCAATTTTGGACTTTTACTGTGTCAAAAGTTAAGGCATTATCGTGGACTGTACATTAGGCTGCTTAAATTACCAGACTCCTTCTGCTCCTACAATTGAATAATTATTTATCAAATATTTAACTCACTGGGTTGCATTTTATTTTAACAATATGTTCCTCATCATTTTCGAATGATGTCCTACATAGTAATACATTTCTACAACTTAAATAGGCACAACAAACCATGTAAGGCCTGATTCACATCTACACTGGAGGATCCTTTCGAAACCTCCTTTACAGAGGTGAAAACCTGAAGCCATGGGACACCTACAGCGACCGGTAGACTCTATTAACTGCAATGGGTCCATCAGCTCTTCACCGTGGTGTCTGTAGTTGAAGCGTACCAAATGTTGCAGGTTTCCAAGGACCACTGTAATTAATAAGGTCTGTTGGGTGCGATGGGTGTCCATTGTGAATGGATCCTGTGGCTTCAGTTTTTCACTTCCGCGACAGAAATTCCAGACGGAACCTCCGACGCAGAGGTGAACCCAGCCTTAACGCTCAGCCCTGTACAAGGTTACATAGCACCAAAGATGCATGAAGACCTTTTCCACAAATACATAATACTAGTGCAATATGTCAGACCAATCAAGTGACTATAGGGGGCACAAAAGTAATACCCAGAAACCCTAGGCTGTGATGCTTGGTGGGTTTAAGAGCATATAAGAAAAGTGAAGAAAAAGGGATTAAAAATAAAGTTCTAAAAAATTAGTACAAATGAAAACTGCAGTTTCCCTGAAAAACAAGAGCCCCTCACATCTACAAGAACAAAAAAATAAAACACGTTAAAGGGGTCGTCTCACTACATTGATTCATGTTACCCCAGTCCTGTTTTTTTGGTTTCACTTTGAATTTAAGGGCGTGTTTACTGGCCTCTACTAGGCGGCAGTAGAAGCCAGGTCTGTAGCTATAGCGACCAGCACTGATAGCCTATCAGGAGAGATCAAACAGGTCTGTAGCTATAGCAACCACAGGAGCTGATGCAGCCCATACAAGAGGGGATATCTCAGAATAGGTAGGACACTGGTAATGGACACAGATTGCAAAGTGACTTGTTTTTGCAAGATCTTTAACATAAAAAGCAATAGTAGTGAGACAACCCCTTTAAAAGGTGTTAACTGCTAAATAAAAGGTGTTAAAAGCAAATATTTAGTTTTTTAAAACTAGTAAAACATACCGTAACACAAAACTACATAAATTTGATATACTGACCTACATTTAGACCGAACATTACAATCATTACAATCCGAAAAACATGGCAAATTTTTTTTTTTTTTCCATTTTACCCCACACATATTTTTTTACTTTTCAGTACATTATATAAAAAAATGATAGCATTAGAAAATACAACTTGTTCCACAATTAAACAGATCCCTATATACCTGTCGGCAGAAAAATAAAAAAGTTATGGTTTTTGGAAGGTGGAAAGGAAAAAATTAAGATAACAAAATTGCCTGTGTCTCCAAGAGGTTAAATAACAGTAAGCACAAATCAGAACAAAGTATAACCACATAGATTAGGATGTTACCAGCGGTTTAACTAGAGAAGGCTGTCCCCCATAGCAAAACCAACATCTCCCTTCCCTGACAACGAACATTTACCTGTAACGCTTAATATTAATTACTAAATAATACAAGGAGCAATAACTCATCGTTATTATTATTATTTATTTTAAAGCACGCTTATTTCCAGGGCACTGTATATTCGAGGGGGGTTACATACATAACATAGGTCAAACAAGTACAAAGGTGACGATAAATAACTAACAACTCATACAGAGGAAGATAGGTCCCTGCCCATGAGGGTTTACAGTCTATAAGGAAGGTGGAAAGAGACAGAAGGTGAGGGGCAGACATGTTTTTGAGGTGGAGTAGTGGCTGTGGGGTTATTGTTGGTTATAGGCAATCCTGAAGAGATGTGTTTCCAGGTTACTTTTAAGGCTATTGAAAGTGGAGGAGAGTCTGATGTTTTGGAGTAGTGAGTTGAACTATGATGGACTTATTTGACTAGGTCAGACCAGTCTTGAATCCATTACTTTAATAAAATGGCCAACGAGGACTGGTGTCAGGAAGTGTTTATTTCAATAAAGTATTTTTTGTGTTATGTAAGTATGTTTCTCTTACCATTTTATGCCAGTGTTTTAATTGAGGTGTCTGACAGACACCTCTATATTACTAGCATTTGGGCTTGGTGTCAGCCAG